>JAVQJZ010029352.1:0-12444 GCA_036025355.1 Leiopotherapon unicolor | reverse complement strand
TTAGGTTATGTTAAAACCCTCTCATTATAACGCTCTGGCTAGTGTTGTTTCCAAACTGTGCTGCAGCTCTTTTCTTCTTCATTTATGCATCAAAATATATGCTTTAAATGATTTGCTTCTGTCCCCTCGCAGTGTCTATTTTAGGTCTTTTCATAGACAACATCAAATTACTTTTACTGCCATGATACTTTGCCTCGTGGTAATCCATCTGCTTTCAACTCGCTACCTGAGGCTGGTGTGGCATCACATTGAAAACACTGCAGAAAAAAAGACAGTCATTTTCTCTCAATAAAGAAAAAAACATATTCCCCTCGAGGTTAATGACAGACATCTAAAAACAAGACAACAAGATGCAGCAGTGACTCTCGGTGCTCTTCAGGATAGTTAATCGTCTGAAAACGACCAGAAACAGCCTGCTAATGATGGAGACAGAAAATGAAAAAGAAGGTGGTCGAAGCCGTCTTTATCTGGATTGATAACACCCAGTCACATGAGATGTCTGTTTCCTGACTTTATATTCATGTATACAGATATTAATTAGATGATAGTCCGAATGAGAAACATGTAATCACTTATAGAGATCAATTTGAGTTTGAGTGTTTTTTCCATAAAGTCCTTTATAACCAGGCGTCTCATTAAACCTGATGAGACCTCGCAGGGATAAAGACTCAGAAACTCAGGATGCATCCCTGGGAAATTGTGCCCTTTGGCCAACCGACTCTCTCTGCTGGAGATCGATATGCGAAGCTTCGTAGCCGAAAAACTTAAAATGGAAAAAGAACTGGGATCATTTTAAACTCCACTTTAAAGCTTTTTTACCGAGGAATCAGGCATGTAATTAGTCTAAAGGTCCGTCTGGGGACAAATGTTGTAAAGTAGCTCAGGCTATAGTGAATTCTGTGGTTCGTTTGACGTCCCTGCATATGTGTGCATGTATGAGTAAATATATAAATGGGATTAACGGCGTATGAGACGGATGCGCGGCTGGACGGGGTAACAGGTCACGGCCGCGGCCTGCCTGTGTGTGCAAATTAGTTTGTTTTCATCCACGGCCTGATGGGCTGAACTCGGGGCACAGAAGACTCCGAGGCGAGGTGAGAGAGTGGAAAATAATCAATGCAGACGCTGAAACATCATTACCTCGCTGCCCTCTTTCCATGCCAATTATTCAATCATCAATAACGGCGAATTATCGTTGTGAAAGGGCGAAGGCACCGCAGACTGAAATGAGCTCGAGTGTCTCTTCATAGTAAGACGAGGGAGCGTTACGAGGGCGGGAAGAGAGCTTCAGACGCTTCGCTTTGCAACTTAGAACAAAAAAGCTCCGTTTCCCTCTGCCTGCTCTGCTCCTCTCCCCCTCCGCCTCCCCCCTTCCTGACAGAGCCCGTCTATCTGTCTATTGTCTCGCCATCACATTGACTCCCTGTCACTGCCTCTATCTATTATTCGAACTCTTCTGTCTGTCAGTCTCTTCCTCTCCACACTGTTAGCCTGTTTCTGTCAAACAGTTTTTCATTCTGTTTCTTCTCAGCGGCCCCCGCTCTTTATTCCCGACACTTGCTCCGTCTCCTTTTAACAGGCATTTTATCATATATAACCACATCTGTCTCGGTGCGTGCACACACCCCGGGCGTGTGTCTGTCCCAGGTTTTCTTGATGATGAGTTCGCACACACCCCCTCCCCACACACACAGGTCCACGTCAGCATGCTCACACACACACATGTGCTCACAGTCATGCATACAGATGGCGTGCAGGTGTAACATGTGACACAGTCCAGATAACGGGCCGGACGAGGTCAGATTCCAGCAACACGGCTCATTCGCTCTCAGACTCTTTGTGGCTCCGTGGTCTTCTGTTATCCTCGTCCTTCCTGGGATATCCTTCGTTCTGCTGTTAGGCCTTGTGCTGTCTCTGGTGATCGTCAGTCATATTTTGTCTGTTTCTGACCCTTAGCAGGGAAACGAGACAGTCTGCACCATCCAGCCAGACACTGTCAAAGAGACGCTGTGCTATCACTGTTTCTTTGTGCGCCCGCAGTTTATATATGATTATATTTTAACAGTAATAATTTATAGTTTCTCCCACAAATACACAGCCAGCACCATTATGACTCACGCTCGTACTGTAGTGACACAATTACGCTTGCATACACTGGATTTTCACAGCGGTGCTCGTACACTGTTGCTGTGTGATTTGTTCTCTACAGTACGTTTGTTTATTTGTGTGTGTGTGTGTGTTTGTATGCAGGGGAGGGGGTGGCGGCTGCAGATTGTGCTCGGTCCAGTAGACCCCTCCCAGTCAGAGCATAGCTGTCTCAGCTCGTCAGCTTCAGACTCGCGCGGCGCCCTGATCCGCCCCGACAGTCCGCCACAGGAAATGATGGGACGTGAAAACGCCCACAGCACCCATGTGACCCGGCGTGCAGGAACGGACGGGCAGGCAGGGTGTGTGTGTGTGTGTTTGTGTGTGTGTGTTTGGTGGGGGGAGGGGGGGTCTTGGATGTGATAGGAAAAACAGGAAGGCAGCGAGGTGATGTGTCCTCACAATAGCTGAGGCAGAAACCGGAGCCCACCTGGCACAGCACAGACAAGATGCACAACACAACACCTCTGCACACACACACACACACACGCCAAGACAAATCCCCCACACATACACAAGGAGAAACACACACAGTTACATTGGGTGCAGGCCACGACTGCTGTGATATTTTATCCGGTTGAATGGCGCTGAAATGAATCCCAGCATGCCTGGCTCCAGACCTTTTAGGATCGCGACATTGTCTTTAACTCCACATGCCTCAGCCGCTTCAAATAAACACCGACACATCCGCAGACACAGAGACACACACAAATACACACATGTGGGTCCATTTTGATTGTGGCAAGGACGCAGAAAGAAAGTTATTTAATCTGTTAGCTTAGATGGTGTTTTATGGTTTATTTATAGTGTATTTATTTAATCAAATAATTCAAAAGAAAATACAGTCGTAATAAAAAAGCTTCACTACAGTTTTATCAACATGCTTCTGAAAACTGCTTTTATACACACAATTGAAATGAAAATGTAAATAATTTCTTGGTAAACATTTACTTGAAAAAGGAGGGTTAAATTATTTATTTTGAGTGCCTCTTTTCTGTCTGTATGTCTCTTGGGCATAGTAATTCACCGACAGGGCAGAAATAGGTTACGGGCTGGGTGAGGCTGTAACTTGGCCTCGGTGCAAAAAGGAGACGACAGGGAGACACCAAGAGATTTTCCAAAACCCAAACCCTGTAGCCCTTCACATTTATGGCCTCCCTTTTTTTTAACAGAGTTTCCAGGCTTTGCCATCAGGTGTGTCAGGCGCTGACACATTTCCAGAGCAGAGCGGAGCCCCAGTGTTTTCCACTGAGCCGGCCGTGGCTCGGATCGTACCTCTCAGAGGATTTCTTTCCCCTCTCACCTTCAATATCCCCTCTCATCCCTTCAGACCGAACCGCATCTCAAATGATAGCTGTTCCTCCTCTCCCTGCCTCTCTTTCCGTCCTCCGTATGATGGTCTGCTTCCATACTGTCACACTGCGTAAATGTGATGGAGAACGGCAGAGAGCGTTCTTTGTAGTGCTTCGTTTTTTTTCTGTCACTCCCTCTCTCAGTTTTGATGTGTGGTGCGCTGTAACCACACCGCAACCGCGCTGTGTCTCCGTGGCGGTTTCAAGGTTTCTGCACAATATTTGCATGGATGCTCCTCTGAAACACAAAGCACTCGTTCAAAAGGCTGTGCAGGCAAATCGTATTGATGTTACGCTCATCCTTTAATTAAACATACAAATGCACATAAATAGTAAACCCACAAGCGCTTCAGCCGCTGTCGTTTACGTCACGTGGACCTTTCCTTACTGTCACTTCACCACCATAAATTCCTAGTTGACCTTACTGATTGTGAGGACAGTCACAAGCCACATTTATTTAGTGGAAGGCCTCTAGCTTTCAGCTCTGAATAGCCTTATCTTCACCGTACAAAGCAGCATTCTGCCGCTGCAATGACTCTCCTTCCCTTTATCAGAGTCAACAAGCACGCTCCCATCCACCGGCTGCCTTATTGTATTATTTATTGAACCCAAAGACAAATTCTTTCAAGGTTAACACCACCTAAATGTACAAATATTTTTTATGATGCTGTGCCTTATGCAGTCACATCCAAAATATATATGTATACTCCAACTAATGCCTATTATTAGAAATTAGCCCTTTGTTTTTCCTTTGATTTTACTGATTACCGTCTAGAAATGAAAGTGGAAAAAGTGCTTTAATGCGTTTTTCATTTTCAGCCTTAAGGCAGTAAAGGCCAGAAAATGTGAGAGCATGTGTAGACGTTTATGTAGGATACTTCTCTTTAATACATTACAAGCCCTCTCATCAGTATGTGTGAACACGAGCAGCCCAGCAAAAACAAGAACGCAGGAGTCTAATGTGTGATAATGTACAGCCCGGAGCCACTTGCTGATAATGAATAAGAGATTGATTTTTTTTGTCTTGTGCAATGTTTGTCTGTTATAGGAGCACCAAAGCAGAAGCCGACCCTTTATTCATCGTCAGTCATCCTGGTTGTTGTAACTGTAGTCGTTCCTGTATTTTCCAAAAATGACTCACAGGAAGTCTGACAACGCAGAGCGAATCAGTCTTATAATGCTCATGAATACACGCTAACACAGTCCTTGTCCAAAAATGTGACAATAATGCATTGCAAGGCTTAAAAATTCAACCCCTTTCCTGTCATTTCTCACTACACAGCTGAACTCTTGGACGTAAAACAGTTTTTAAATCTATAGCCCCCTTTAATTACAGATTGGAGTGCCAAGGCGGCAATTAAGGAATAAAAGGACAATCTGGCGTTATGCATTCATTGTAGGGCATTAGTCACTCTCGCTGGCCGGGGGAGTGGGAGAGTGAAGGATAGAGGAGTTACAGGCCAGACATTAAAAATTAAAATAATCACAAAAATTGAAGGCAAACAATTATCCGCACTCGAGGCTGATTTATGGTCTCGCATCGAGGAGTTGGGGTGGATTAAATAGCAGATGTGTGTCACTTCAGAAATGTAACCACACGTCAGGGCTGCATTAACGGTGATTAGTCAGTACAGGCGGCGGGTATTGGACTTGTGGAGGCCGTTGAGAGTGAAGATGCTTAAAAATGTTCTTTCAGCAGATCCGACTCCACTGCCACGAGAGGCAACATAAATACAGGCTGCCGTGACTGTGGGAAATAAACATTAAAGCACAAAGCAACTGGTCACACACAAAATGCCTGTCTCATGTTGCAGTAACGATATCAACAGGTCAGACAAAAGAGCTCTTACTCAACAACTGTGCCCTGCCCATCCACTGTTAACCCTTTGTGTTGACTAGTTACGCCGTACTTGGGCAAAACAAAAGTGGAAGGGGGCACCGAGTCATTGAAATCAACATGCGGTTCTTCCTTTGGGGCCCATTTATGTATTCAGAACAATAATCAAATCAAAATCAGGACATAACTTACAAATATTAAGTGTTTAAATGTGTGACATTTTTCTTTTTCGAGACAAAAGGTCAGGGGTCAAAACAGCATGATTCATCCATTGATGCAGAACATGAACACACAGCAAAGAAGGGATTTTTTTTTTAAAGATAGTTTGTCATCAGCCTTGTCAAGCGTTGGCGACTGAGATGACATGACAGTGGTAAATAAAGGGTCAAATGATGGGACAATGAATAATAATCTGTTACATATTTCTTTGAGTGCTGGACGGTGAAAAAACAACGGTGCTTCAAACGCTTGATTTGAAACTCATAAAATGTTCCAGCTATGCAGCAGTGTAATTTCCTTCCAAGAATCGAGATGATTTTTCTCAGAGCAGGAGAGGGGGGTCAAGTTCAACATAAAATAAATAAATAAATCAAATGTGCAGAAGCGTTATAATAACAGCGCGCATGAGCTTTCACACGGCTCCTCCATTCAGCCGAAGCGTCGGGTTATTCCTGGCAGCAATTACGTCAGTTTGACTGCAGATGCTCTCGTATTTTTTATTCCACTTGAAGCACGAAGCAGACATTAGGATTCCCACCTGCCTCTCGCTCTCCTCAGCCAGAAGTCCCCCCCCACTTCCACCTGATCTGCTGATCTGTTTGCCTCTCCCTCACCGCCACCTCCACCTCCTCGTCCTGCTCCTTCTCCTTCATCTCCCACTTGTGAACTCAGTCAAGGCAACGAAACACAGTGATGATTTATTTATGTTAGGGAACCCTTCTCCCCCCTCCACCCCACACACACACACACACACACACACACACACACACACAGACACACTCTCTTTTCCTTACAACTCTCTATCTCTGACACACACACACACTTTCCTTCTGTCTCCTCTCTTGTTTGTCTGTCTGTGAAACTGTATGTGACAGTGATGCTAAATGGGGCGTCCTCGCTCCTGTTGTGATGAGATTGAACGTGCAGGTGGCAGAGCTCGCACACACACACACACACACACATATTTCTGTGCAGTGTTACGCTGAGGTGACAGCCCCCCCTCCTCTCTCACTCTGGGGTTAACTCACATGATCCACGCATTACAACCTCCTCCATTTTTAGAGTTCACGAGTGACGTTGTCGTCCGCAGTTGGAAGCTCTCTCTTGGAGCGGAGAAATGTTTCATTGCTCTTCATAAAGCGGTTCGGGTATTTTAAAAGATGAAACAGCATCAGTTCAACATATCCGCTCCATCCGGGGTTATTTCTGGATCAGTTTATGTATTCACTCTGTGCACGGCGACTGTTAGCTGCACGCAGTCTCGCCAGCAAACGCCCACGGCTTCCTCGTCTACTGTTAACAGGGGAAGCCTGCTGAATCAAAACCTTATGTTATCTGCTCATAAGCAAAACTGACAGGCCAGGCCACGTGTCTCTTTAAGTTCCTCGCTGCAGTGCGGTGCCATCCCCTCGGCAGCGTGCTTTCCAGGGAGTTTGTGAAGTTGTAATTCGTATCAGTGCTTCATAAATCTGGCGAAGAATCAGGCGGGTCGCAATCATACTTCCTCTTCCTGCATGGCTTTTTGTCCCGTCATCCGTCGACCCATCCGTCACTCGCCCGCCCGCAAAAGCGCTGCGGAGCTTCAGACCTCGGTGCATTTATTAAAACGTATCACTGCCGCATTCGCAGCTCCTGATGTGATGGGTTATCTTAGCGAGCTGGCTAAGAGGACAAAGGAGGACGTGCACACCTGACTTGTAAATGTTGCAGTAATAAGTTGGAAATAAATGCACTCTGGTTTGACGTGCTGCAGCTCTTATGCAGGAGGCGAATTAAAATATGTTCTTATAAATAGATCATTTCTTATTAAACATCAGTAACTTGTCCCTTATCGTGAATCCATTAGGGATGTAGTAATGGCTCCAAAGTCTTCGAACGTACTGTACCCTTATTTTTTTGGTAAACAGGAGAAAAATACAGTTTAAAAACACTTTGCCTCCGAGTGCTGTTATACGACTGAGCAGCTCACACACCACCCATCACAATCTGTCCGTCTTGTCCGCCCTGCTTCAGATTACTTTAGCTCCTCGCAGTCAACCCTCTCAGCACTCCTCCAGCCTCCTGTCAGTCTTTCTGTCACTTAGTTAGTTAGCGTCTCTGTCAGTCAGTCCGTCAGTCCGTCAGTCAGTCCGCCTGGGCCGCTCCGCTCTGATGGCATCTCCCCCGCGATGCTCTCCAATTCATTTGTTTGTTTGCAGAGAGAGGCGGAGAGGTCGGGAGGTTTTTGAGAGAAACGCTGAAAGGGAGAAAGAAATATGCCAACGAAGCAGACAAATTGAGAGAAAGGCCGAGAAGAGAGAGAGAGAGAGAAGGAGACGGAGAGATGTCAATTTAGCATCCGACTCTCAAAGGGAAGAGAAGAGAGAGAGTGAAGGGGGGAGAAAGTTTAGACGAACGTGTTGTTTTGCAGTGAGGGAGAAAGAGGGGGTAAAAAAAGGGGGGAGACTGAAAGCTGTTAGTTTAAAGAGAGAGAGAGAGAGAAAGGGAGAGGAAGATAGATGGCTGTTTGCCTCATCTGCTGCTGCCAGTCATTACCTCGCCGGGCCTCGGCAGCAGGTTGGTGGAGCGAGCTCTAATTGAGGAGGCTGGTGGCTCAGAACAGCAGAGAGAGAGAGAGAGAGAGAGAGAGAGGGCTAGCTTTCCACTTTGCTTTTACATAAATTAGCCTGTCACTCATTACGGCGCCGGCTTGCAGTCGGGGATCAGAAAACACGATTTCTAGTTGCATTTACATTCCTCGTACTATAAAGCGAACGCCCGGGCTGTGTCCGTGTTGACTGTTTTGCGGTTTCATGAGAGGTGATTTCTGAGGAGGAGGAGAGTGGAGGAGATCATCTGCAGCGATATCCATTAACCCGGTATGAAGCGGCGGCGTTTGTCCGCCCAGCTCCTGAAGCCACGTTCTCGTACGCGGCCGCCCATCAGAAACAGCTGCGTCTCGCTCGTTGCATACTGGAAAACAGAAAAGAGGGTGGACATTACGGGGCTGTTACGTCCTGAAAGGTATTGATCAGGCTGCTCTTCTCGGAGACAGCTAGATGAACTTCGCAGAAAAAAGCTTTCTGGGGTTTTCGTTGCCATCTGTTAACGTGAGTTTGGATGTGTGATGCCCAGATGCCGCCGCCGCCGCCACAAAGATGTCACACGGTATCAGGCCTGTCATCTCCTCAGGTGACGGCAGCCATCTCTGTACGTCACGCTTCCTCTTCCTCCCTCCCCACAGCTTGCCCTCGCTGTCATGCCGTCATCCGCCCCGGCACAACATCCCATCAGCCTCGAACGCCGCATAATAATCACCTCACCTCTTCACCCTCCCATCCTCTAAACCACACGCATGGTGTAAACAGACTTTGAGGCTCGCGAGCGGCCGTAGCTGGGCAGAAGAGAAACAGTCGTCAGAAGACAACAGCGTTTTGGCGGACTTTGAGTGCGACAGTGTGACCTTCTCCTCTCTCCGGGGTCCGTCATTCATCACCATAGATACTCGAGTCACGGTGAACTCAGTAAATACCACTTAGTGTGAACGAAGTCCACGGCAGCAGATCCAGCGTGAAACAGCCACGTTGGAGATTTGATGTGCACAGCTGACCTGACACACACGACATACAGCACTTTCTTTTTTTACCACAACAAGTCTGTCTTTAAGCACTAATGGTTCAACATTTCTACTGCAATGCTTAGTTTTGGGTTTTTGTCTGTTAAAATGAGCAATCTTTGACATTCTCACTTTGTTTGAGAATTTATTTTGAGTAGTTTGTAAAACGTTTCTCCAATAATACTGAAAATCGACACTGAACTAGCGTTTTACAAAGAAACAAAACGTCTCATATCATTGAAAAGATCTGAGGTCATACCCAGTTTTGAACATTTTCAGTGTTAGCCTACATTTATATTCCAAAGGTTCACACTGGAAATAAAAAAGTAAAAGGTTTTATTCACCAAAGGGAGACATGATTGTTTCTGGAAAGCAGGTTTTCCAATAATTTCCCAATTTTTAAGACTCAGCACTACAATAATGTGGAGTTTATGTTTCCTGGCAACGTCTCTCTGGAGGAGGAAGTTTCTACGTTTATGAGCCACACGTGAGTCACAAGGATCGGACAAAGTGCAGGACTTTTACATCAGAGGAAGTTTAGGCACTTTGGTTCATCCTGCAGAGCGATCGTGGTGTCGTGTTGAAGGGAGCACGCTGCAGGTCACGTTTTTCAGAAATAAAACAAGATGACGACGTTCACTCAAGACGTGCTGTGGTTTTCTAAACAACCATAAAATGGTTGAGTTTTTACTTGTATGTTTCTCTGTTGACAGGGTTGTATATGACAATTACATATATTAGGAACTTTTTAAAGAATTTATTTTGAGTGCCAACGTGCCAAATGCGACCTTTCTCTGCTTTTTAAGTTGAATGTAGCATCCTGTCGGCTGATTTCTACGGCTCTGGAGGAATTTGAATAATTTTGAAAACACAGTTTAGTGTCCAATGTAGTCTGATTGTCCACATTTTACATACAGAACGTAATTCAGTGGCATTTCGTGGTAGTAAAAATTTTTGTTGCTGCATATTATAAGTATGAAAGTGATATTTCTTGTACAATGATGATGTACTAATCCTGTGGAGAGATCATCCTTTTAACGTATAGAACAAATTGGCCCCAGCAAATCGTCTTGGCCGACGTTGGGCGATGCAAAGCTTGGAGTCGCTCCCGTTTCTCTAATTAGCCCAAGCCTTGACGTGCCAGCCGGCAGGCCGATGTTTGGCACGAGGCATCAGGACGGCACAGCTGCCCTCGTGTCCTCTGCCTCCCCCCTCAAGGGAGAGTTCCTGGGTCTGCTGACGTGGAGCAGAAGCCTGGATCGGAGAGGAAAGGTAGATCACACCCCTGTCAGAGGCAATAATTCACGTTCAGAGGGAAAGTATGAAATTAGTGCATTTTTGACGCACAATGGAGACGGCAGATGAAGCGTTTTATTATTTCCGGTTGCACGGTGGATGTTGGGAACGATGGAGACACGTTTTCAAAGGCCCGTTTCCCCCACAGCGATGACTCGGACGCAGCAGGCATTCCTGCAAAAAAAGCAAGAAAAGAGCAACAAGAGACAGAGGCAGATAGAAAGGGAGGCAAGATGAGATGGATGCACAGTTTAAGGAGAGGAGAGGGAGCAGGAAGGGGGGAAAAAGAAGGCGAGGAGGGGTTGAAGTGAACTGAGAGCAGGAGAGAGGCGGAGAGGGAGCAATTTAATGCTGTAATTAAGTTCCTGATAGCACCCTGGGAGATGTGCTTTGGCGTAGCTCCAGGACAGCTTAGCATTGCACCAAGACTCTTCAAACCCACAATCTACACTCACACACACACACACACACACACACACACCATTTGAACAAACAGATATTTAATACGAGCAGGCTCTCTGTGCTCTGGAGCCAATTCTGAATCCTCGAATATGTGTCAGCTCCACCAAATGATGCATCGACAAGAAGAGACACAAAAGAGGAGGGAGGAGGGGGGGGGGGGTGGAAGCAAAGAGAAAGCATCACTTGCAGTCACTCTCCTGTCGCTTGGCGGCAGCTCACCTCGACAAGCGCGCACAAATCACACAGATCATCCATACGAGAGCGCCACCAATGGAAACCTGTCTCAGACAATATCCTCTCTTTCTCCCCCTTCCCTTCCCTCCTTCATGTTTAGGGTGCACAAGCTTTTCTCTGCTTCCTGCTTCCTTTCCCTTTTTCTCTCTTTTTATTCTGTTTTGTGTGATTCAAACAAAGGCAAGTTCACAGCTCTTCACACCTGGAGAGACCCTCCAGTTTAACAAGGAGGCTGATTTGGTGCCAAGTTGAGCAGGTATGACTGTGGAGGGGAGAGAGAGAGAGAGAGAGAGAGAGAGAGAAAAGAAATAACAGCTAATTTCCCCATCTGTGCATTCCTGTCAAATTAAAAGGTTGCTCACTGTGAGGAGGAGGAGGAGGGTGAGAGAGGAGGTAGGACCACAGAGAGGAAGGGATGACAAGGAGAGAGAGAGAGAGAGAGAGCAGTCACTCACTCCAGCCCTCTCCCTCTCCAAGCAGCTCACTTCTTCGCCTCCTCCAGGCCGAGCGGAGCTGCTGGATTGTAACGGAGGAGAAACGCGCATCAGTCGGATCTGAGCTTGTTGTTTTTCTCGGGGATTGTTCACCAAAGACGCGGATACAGCGAAAGAGTTGGAGGAGAGAGAAAAAAGAGAGACAGATAGAGGAGTGGACGCAGGTTTCTCTCCAAGTGCAGGACGCCTCCGGTACGCACCTGTGCGCCGCGCATGTCCCCCCTCCTCTCACTCTTTCTCTCTCTGGGGATAAAAGTGCGTAATTTTTGGTGTGTGTCCGCCGTTTTTACGCACGGAAGACGCGAGCCGAGCTGGAGAGACGCGGACTCGCTCCTGGACGCACGATGCTGATCGGTAAGTGCCTCCACTCCTGCTCAGGGCACATTTTTTTTAGAAATATGGGGTGACAGAAATATAAATGAGTAAATATCTCCCAAAAAAATCTGAGGGGGGTTTATTTTCTGCCTCCGCCGAGTCGCTCCGGTTTGCGGCTGCTGAAAACGCATCGATCAAGTTGGACGCGGAGGTCCAAAAAAAAGCCCCAAATAAATAAAAAATGATCAGCTCCTCATCCATGTCCACACAGCTGCAAGTTTATCCCTGTATCCATCAAAAACATGACAAAAGGAAAATACAGTGATCATTTTTCTCTTCGGAAAAGTGATCAAAGTACGAATGATTGATTATTTCATGTGCATACATACAGAAAATCTTCTCAACATCAATTTATCAAAATAAATAATTTATTTGATTAGCAAATGATCAGCAACTACATTAAAATCTGATTGCGCTGCGATTATTGGCCCTTTT
>JAVQJZ010029255.1:0-14126 GCA_036025355.1 Leiopotherapon unicolor | reverse complement strand
ACGCTAGGAAAAAGGACTTGGAAGTAAATAACTCACCAAAGCAACAAGGGTGGGTTTTAATCAAATTCACGCCAGTTATCAACATTAGTCATCCTGCTTCTGTGTCCTACATATCTGTCTATTTTCATTTGTGACTGCTGTTCCTCTCTGTCAGTGCAGTTTGTCAGACAGTGTGTGTTTTTTTTTTTTGGTTTTTTTTATGATTTCTCCAGACTGTTCCACTTGACATATTTTATAAATCAGCAGTTTTATTTTTGACTGTTGCACCTGCAGTTTGGGCTCGAGTGATCCGGCCCCTCCGAGGCTCCCTTTACTTTTCTCTCGTGAAAACTTTCAAAACAAAACCTCTTTTAGAAAACTGCTAATCAACTTAACCTAAAAGCTTTGTTTAAAACAACGCAAACTACAGAATAAAAAAATTAATTTCCCATGAGCGGTTTACATTGTTACAGTTTACGTAAAAAAAATCCAACCATTACTGCGAGTCTCTGCTGCAGAAACAGACGCTCTGAGGCTGCGGCGTCTGAAGCACAGCACGGTCGCCACACTTGTGGTTTTCAGTCGAGCAGTGAAGATTGCATGAACGCGGCTCTCTCCTGGGCGCAAACAGACGAAAGCCCAGGGAATGTCTGGGGGGAAATTACATATTGGTTTTTCTGTGCTATGGTGCCTCATTGATTCAATATTCACAGACACATTGAGGCGGGCAACGAGCTATATCAAAGCTTGGACACTTTCTCGCCTTGCATCCACAGACACTGTGGCTCCATCTTTTTTTTTAAAGTTCTGTTTCCCTGAGAGCAAAATGAGACTTATAAGTATAGAAGTATAGAGACGGGTGACAACTTAAAGGGAAAAAAACAACATAAAGTGCCTAAATAATGTGCTGTGGCATCACATGCCTCTAAAACAGCTTCAGGTCTCCTTGTCTTCAGTCCTACAGGTCTCCAACTCTACTGGAGGGAGAAACACCATTCTTCAAGAGATATTCCCTCATTTGATGTTTTGATGGTGTGGGTGGAGAGCTCAAAATCTCCCATAGGTGTTGTGTTAAGATCTGGTGACTGTGAAGGCCATAGCATATGATTCACATCATTATCATCCTAATCAGACCTCTCAGTGACTGTGAATGGACACCACCTCCCATCAGGATGGAAACGATTCATCACAGGACAAAGATGATCAGATCAGCTCTGGACTGATACTGGACCCAAACAATGCCAGCAAAATGCCACCTTGATGCAAAATGAGAATCAACAGGGCCCGTGCAGCATTTGTACACACGCCACAGAGAGTGATTGCATGTTAATTGCTTAATCGTACCATGCAGCGCACCTGTGTGGGAGCATCTGTTTCATTACGTTTCTCCTCTCATTTTTTCTGTTTTATTCCTTTAAGTTGTCACCATTTTTTGGGTTGTACTGGGGATTTTATATACATTAATGTTTGATTTCTATATCTAGATGAAGAGAAATTCTTTATTTTTTCAAGGCTTCTATCGTGTTTGCTGTGAGATTCCCTTTTCAAAGAATTCATGTTTTTCTCCCCTTTGGTTTGTTCGTTAAATAGTGACATGGAAAATCTCAACAAATTTCATGTTGGTGACTGTGGTGGATCATTAGCCTGGGGGTCGAGGAAAAAGTGTGGGCCCATGAATTTTCCCTGACCCTTTATTTTCAGCACTTCAGTATGGCCTTTCAAAATGTTTAATTACACTGTGAAGACAGACAAATAAACTCAAATATTCCAGTTTCTGACAAGAATCCTTATTAACTCTCGACACAGTCTGTGACCTTCAGAAAATCTTAACAGATATGTTAATGTGGCTTTGCTGTGGTTGAAACAAAAACACAACAAAAACACAAACATGATTTAAGCAATAGCTTGTAAAAGCTTGCACACTTGATAGTGGATTAGGGAAGCGTACAGCACCATCAAATTGCTAATTTTATGTTCTAATAACTACCACAACAATGGACTAAACCTTCATGCCCGACAGCTTACTCCCCTCCACGTCGTTTTATCATTTGCCACAATCTTCAGGTTTACTGATTATGTTTGTCTTCAGCATTTTCACCTCATCTTCACTGGATCAGTTTATTTGATGCAGTGTGGTGGCTAAACTGAGGCAAATGGTAAATGATATTTAAAGGGAGGAATAGTTTGACATTGGACACACTTGTATTTGTGAGGTGACAAGATCGATATCACTCTGTCCGTCTGTCTGTGCATTACATATAAACGTACAAACAAACGTGGAGCCAGCAGCCATTTAGCTTGGCTTAGCCTAAAATGACTAGTTTTGGGGGCCTTTACAGATTACAATCACAGTACAAGAAATTCAAATAGGGAGCTTTGGAGGTACTTTTGGACAGCTTCCATGCTAAGCTAAGCTAAGCAGGTGTTTGGCAGTAGCCTTGCATTGGTCATAAAGACATGAGACTTAAATTTATCTCCTAATCTAAGGGAAACATTTGGTTGAAACATTTATACTTGAACTGCCCACAAAATGCAGACCAAGGCAGGACTGTAACGATCTGAGGGGGACGACTCAGAACCTCCTCCCACCTGCCGCTGGATCAGATCACATGTAGGTGAAACATATCAAAACATTTTCTCTGGGCCTTGGATGAGGTGCGCCCTCTCAAAGTGTTTCTTCATTCTCAGTAAGGGTTTCCAAGGTAAAAAAATTAAAAAGAAATTCAAGGAAACAAAAGATGGCAGTCCGGTGGACCACACAGGATCCTCCAGCCGCTCTCGCTGCAGTGTTTTCACAAAGTAAAACAATGTCGAAAGGACTCTCTCATAATAAGATTTACTGTCTTTTCAAGCAGCGGAAGCAAATGTTGGACAATTAATGAATCTGGGAACTTGTGTATTCTTTAAACAAGCACCTCGCCAGTGTACGTGCCATTTACATACTGTCTTTCCTTTGGAAATACAAAAAGAGAAGATGAGAGATGTACAATATTTTCCACCGTTTTTAAAGTTTCGTTTTGAGACTGCATGAATAACTCAACAGTGTTCATTCAACAGAGGATCACATATTTCTGTCTCCTCTCTCCTCCTCTCTCACCCTCCAATCTCAAGCCTTACCTTACCTTTCATGTCTCCCCTCTTCTGTTTTACTTCAGTCTACCGCTCCCTGCTGGCAGCGGTTCATCACACGAGACCGCTGCCAGAGCCGAGAGGACGGCCAGTGAGTGTGTTTACACTGGTATATACAGTACAAGCAGCATCAAACTGAGACGAGTCAGATACACCTTGGATCGCAAAACACACAGGGGCGACCTGGGCGTGTTTTCATCTGACCATCTGTGTGGTTAAATGGCAATTTTTTTTTACATGGGAGACAATGTGAGGTCAAACAGTGAGACTCTCAGCTTTGTTGAGTATTTTTATGCAGCTTTTGAAAGCAGAGATGAAGTTGTTCCTCCTCTTACAGGAGAAAAGACGAATTAATGAGCAACAAAACGCACTTTTCCTCAACTGAGCAGACCTATTCTTTGCTCACGTTACTGTTACGCTGTGCCGTGGCATTTTCTGTTCTTCTGCAATTGTCCCTCAGGATAAGTTAATAGCTGCCAAGTCACTATACTGCTTTCCAAACATTAGCCACTATAAGAAACTGACCGTACTAGATACATAAGGCTACAGCAACAAAAGCTATGATGATACTGAGCTAACTAAGGATTCCTTTTCTTGCTGATGAATTCAACTTTTTAAGACTAAAAATGTGTTAGGTTACACATACCTGAAGGCCCGGTTTTACGGCGTAGACCTCTAAGCGTGTGCCCCCCAAACTGTTTGTCCTAAAACTAATTCAGGAATAGCCTGTGGTCTAAGAGCAGCATGTTAATAAGGGAATCATTTCAATTACTGGGGAAAACGGCACATTTGTACTCAAATTATTACTACTTTTAGTGGCATAAAGACCCAACTGCACATGGAACGCTAGCAGTTTAAGCAGTCATTCATCCTGGGGAGATAAGTAACCCTGCCAGATGGAAGACAATGCACGAAGATGTAATTAATCACTGTGTTCCCGCTGGGTCAAAAAAAAAGAAGAAGAAAAAAAAACGACTGGATTTGCAGTTTTACTACTCTGCGTTGAAAAAGGGTCGAGTAAGACGCCGGACGTGGGGCCGTAACTCATTTAAACGAGGCCGTGAAGCGTTTGAATCTTCCTACACATCGATTTCTCATCATTTCCCCGTAGACGGGCTTTGACCGTTGTTAAAGATCCTTGCTTTGTGATTCAAAGTCTTTGTCCTCATTAGCAGGGGACTCGGACCCGGGCTCACTCCCACCGACGTGGCTCCGTTCCCACATTGCTGATGGAACAAGTGGGTGCCTACGATTTGAACTCTCTTTCCGGCACTAAATGTGCTGGCACGGCTACGAGATCGGAGTGAGAGAGAGCCAGAGGACACGCTTAATGGCCCCCTCGAGCGAGTTTATGACCTTTTAGTGATAAGAGGCTTGTCTTAGTGCTCAGCAAATTTATGAGTGGAAAGAAAAAGTGCTTTCTAATGTTACCTGGTTGCTCTTTTTTTTTTTTTGATTAAATTCACTACATCTCTGCCATAAAGACACCATATGCACGGGGGAGGGTTTGTATGTTAATTAACACAGGTCTCATTTGGCTTATCTGAGCTATGACCAATCCACCTTAAATGGTAATTAAGCCTATGAGGTGCTCGATGCTAAGTATATTCACATTTAAACTATACTACTGATCTAAAAATCAAGCTACAACCAGGCTCACTCGTTAATAGTTCCTATTGTGGGTCAAGTTTTAAAAGGACTCGCACAGGAGTCTGAGGAATTGCTTTGAATAAGTCATCTTAATGATACAGAACTCTAATGCCTGTCTTTTATCTCTCAATTCATCTTCCATGTCTTGCAGAATGAGACGACCAGTGTGTCATTCAAAGCAAGGAATTACATCCCTTTCTCTTCTGTTAGCTCTTGATTACTTCCCATTTCCTTCCTTCCAATCATCTTTCCCTGTGCATCGCCCTCTCACTCATTAGCCATTCACACCGCCGCCTCACTCTCCTCGAAACGTCCCCCGCGGATCACGACCCTCGGCCCATTCTTCACAGAGACGTATTGACTCTTTTGATGGTCTCGCACCGCGCTACAAAAATATTCCCCCTTTTTATTCAAATGAGAGGGAGCCCGCGGAGAGGGCCAGTGAGCGGATCAATGCACAAATCTCAACAATCTCTCCCCAGCTGCACATGTGTCAAACACTGTGTCGTGGGCAGATTACACCGCACTCAGAAACCCGGTGTGTTTCTTTTCTTTTTTTTTCTTTTTTTTCTCAGGCCTGCCAAGTCTCCAGGACGCATGGTGAAAATCGATCATTACATTCTGGTTGGTGGCAGCGCCCCGCCTTTGGCTTACAAGTTGCTGGCATCCACGGGGATGGACCAGATGGTAGGTACCTAGGGCAATGAGCTTTGAAAGCGAACAGGCATGACGTGCACTTTACAATAAGCGGCAAAATCCTTCAGAGTGTCACAACTCACCAACTGTCTCACATTAATGCTGAATAAATGATTTTATGTGCCACTGGTTGGCAATGTTTGCAATTACACTAATGATGATAATATTCTGTGGATTCTTGGGGCATTTTTGAATTTAATTTGTTTTTTTTTTGTGGCTAGAAACTCTCAGAGATTTGTCATTGCAAACATGGTCACCAATAATGGATTGTCTGGAGCAATTCTGTTGTTCCATGTGTTTTGTTTTTTTGCCTTGAGCTGTTAGTGTGCAGCTTCAACCACAAAAGTTCCTCTTTTGTACAGAATGAATGGAAACTCAATATATATTTGAAAGCTATTCTCCTTTCACTTGGCTTGACCAAACACATCCTTGGTGTGGGGCAAAAGACCAAAACCACTCTCCGCTGACATGTCTTTCTTTAAAATAGAAGCACAGATCGCCGCGCAGCCAATGCAATCTATCTCTAATGGCTTCCTCCCCTTTGATGGCCCTGATGTTTAATCAGAGTAAAAGCCGGGTCTTGCCTCACTTCTGCTGGCATCCTTTAATTTGGCCTCTCTTTTTCATTTGTTTGTTGTTGTTTTTTTTTTTTTCTTTTACTGCCCGACCAGCCAGCTGGCATTCATCGCCGGCCTGATTGAGTCCTGTTCAATATGAAAGCAGCGACTGGGCTGGAGACAAATGACTCACAGCCACAACTGGTCAATGCCTCTACTCGCTGAACCAAACACGCGGGCGGGGTTTGCTATCTTAGTCCCCCGACTGCTTCATCAAAGGGATGATTCTGCTCCGCCCACTTTTTCATTTTTTAATTAACCATCATCACTTTTTTCAAATTGAGTTGGCACGCGCGGGCACATTTCTCTTCATCTTCGGAATCGTCCATCTCGGCTGTCGCGGCGGAGCCATCACGAGCCGTTCGCTGAGCATGTATTTCAACAGAGAGGCCAGATACTTAACAAGAGACGCACAAAACACATCACAATAATGTTAAAGGGTTCAAAATTGGGCATAATGATGGCTTTTCTATCCCAGAGAGGGCGTCCATTAATTTCACCAGTGTACCTTAATTTGTCATCGTCATGTCTGACACAACTCTACAGAGGCTTGCCACAAGTAATGCCAGGGAGCTATCCAAAAGTCACTTGTTTACTAGCACATACAACAGCAGATGTATCATAAATCACTGTAAAAAATTGCTTATACTGCAACAGCAGATCCAGAATGAGGGAGATCAATCTTGTGCCAGCAGGTCAGCAAAGATTAGGTAAGATGATTAAAAATTACTACATTCCTTAATTCAGTAATGGCCATATACAGTGCGGCGGGTCTCTGAAAAATGTGCCTCAGCTTTGTCGTTACATCGCCGACAGCAATCAGTCATGAAAGATGAATGCACCGACAGCTGTATAATAACGGATACAAACTGAAGGAGGAGACAAAGGGGAGTCAGTTACAGACGAGCAGCCTCTCGCATTAGAGGTTAAACAAAGTTAAATCTGTTGTTCGGGCTATACGTCGAAGGAAATGTTCAGCAATTTCTTTGGGGGGGAAGATGCCTCCTTGCTTTGTTTCTGAAGAACGATGCTGCTCATGTCTGTGCATTATATATGAGGTTGGGGACGTTACATTGGAAACGGGTGTTTTATCTGGTTTGTTTATTCTATACAAAAACCAAAGTGTGAGAATTATAAATTACTGGGTGTTTTTTGTTGTTTTTTTCTGTCATTTTTTTCCTTAAAAAGGGAGATTATGTGACTATTTCTCGGCCAGAAATTCGCTGTTTACTTCACAAAATGTCAAATGATTCTATTCTGTTAGATATGGAGCCAAAGCCAGGATGTGATTAGTTTATCTTAGGTTAAGTAACTCTCAGACAGAGCTACGTTATCTTTTCGTGAACACTCAGGTATTGTGACCTCCAGTAAGGTGGGAAAAAAAAAAAAAGTAATCGCTACACAGACATACTGAGCACTTGGACAATCTGTTGTTTGTCAATAACAGCACCATGATGCAACCTCAATGGCATTTTTACAAGTTTGTACAGACTAAACAGAAAAGATCATAGGTGTTGATCGGTGATCGTCAGAGGTGTTGTTTAAGTGGATTTTTGAGACAGCCTGAATCGAGTGTAGTATCAATCTTCTTCACTACTCCTCAGAAGAAAGCAAATTGGATTTTTTTTTCTCCACAGTGTTGAACCATTCCATTAATAACATTTCCTGACCTGGCTAAATTTTCATATGCCCTTCATTGTCTTTGATGATAGACCAGTAATTGGCGGGTGGAGCGCTATCACAAATTGGCAGTAGTGTCAATTGTAACATCTCTGTAAAAGATACTTGAGCATGACTCATACTGCGATACATTATGGCATGAAATGAATCAAACATGATCTGAGAGGAGACCTCCACACCCTCCACCTTGAATGTGCTTTCCACCCTAGAAGTAAAAACCAGAGCCTTCACCGCATAACATCCACACACACACACACACACACACACACACACACACACGTTTCATCATGTTAGAGGGAAATGTGAGCTATTTTTCATCATCATTTCAACTCTTTTTTAGTTGCAAATATGTTTGCTCCTCCAGAGTCATTAATGAGCACTCTGCAGTAAATATTGCATAGCTAAATGAAGATGGCTCCTCATCAGTGAATAAAGTGTCTGGGGCAAAAGGGAAAGGCGTTAGACTGTGTTCCAAGATGTATCAAGTAAAAAAACTGTCAACCTCTACTTGCTGAGGAAAAACACTCCCTCCCCTCTAGGTCATTAGCTCAAGCCGGTGTCTTCGCCATACCGGCCTTTTTCTAAATGGGCCGGTGCCCTGACCACACGAGCGCAGCTCTGGGACCATGTCAAAGCCGTCACACTACACAGAGCCACACCATCAGTTCCAAGGCTGAGTCACCGGAGCTAGTCCATTACGTGACTTGTCACTGCTGTGGGAAGATGGACCCAGTCACTCGTGTCATTTAACGACGCCCCGTGGTATTTCGGCGCAGAAGAGGAAGACGGGTCGTGAGAACTACGCCGACACCTTTGTACAAAGCCTGATCTCCGGTGTCCCATTTCATTCCTCTGTGATATGCTGGAGCTTGATCCATGTCACATTATGGCAACAAGATCTGCAGTTGCAAATGATAAAGGAGAAACAAAAATGGCTGTGTCCAAGTTCACTTTGTAACCTTTACATAATCTGTCCTAAAGCCTGTCGCTTTTTTACCCACCCTGCCTCAAGACAGCCGCATTCACCATCTTTCCTGTGATAGTGCAGTAGCCAAGCATTTTTATAATGAAATGCCTGTAAGGTGACAGATAAGGCCCCTCTCATACTTGTCAGTCAGCGGCTTTGCCCCATGGAAACTTGAAGCGTGAATCCAGAGTACATGACAGTTGAGTCAGGCTTTTCTTTAGAGCACCAGGCGAGAATGAGAGATTGAATCGTGTGTTTCTCAAAGTGCTTGTGTCACCAAGGCAAGATTACATATTGGCCCATTCACTAACTCTGACACCCACTCACCACCAGTATCTTATATCACTTCATGATGCATGTGACATTAGCATTTGAACTGTTTTCCTCAGCGGACTCTAAGAGGAAATAAGGGTGCTTAACATGAAAAAGTCAAACTCCTTATCTTGGCATTAGCTTATGCAAGATGTTACCTAACCGACTGCATGCAGCTACGTAGCTTAAAAAAAAATCGTACCTAACTACATCTGGCTAATCACAGCCAGTTTGTGTCTAATTTAGAGATGCACACAACCAAAAGGCAGGCAACAGAAGGGGCATTTTGGACATAATTGGACTGACAAACTACTGCTAGTTTAGCTCATGATTTACTGTGGCAACTTGCTGATGAGCCTCCCTGCAGAGCAACTACAGCTGTAAAGCTTCAGCGGCGTCCGCCCAGTGATTGCTTGCATGGTGGTAAATTCCTTCCAAGTAAGAGAGGGGGGGTCTTATCTCCAGTGTAATTGCGGGTCAGCAAAACCTTCACTTTTTTTTTCATAAGCAGTATAAGCAGTGCCGGCAGCACTGCTTCTTTTTGTACCATGTTCTCTCACTACTTAACGCCACAAGAACAACCACCAAGGTCAGGCTGTAGGAGCAGTGGTAGTACATAGAGAAAAGCTGTGTGTGTGTGTAGCAAGAGATGTGTGTGTTGGAGTTAAGGGTGCTGAGGCCAGGGCCATGGCTTGATTTCATGGAGTCGGTGCAAGCATGGCAAGGTCAACATGATGTCGTCCAGCTGGCACTGAGCAAAAAATCAGGGGTGCTGATCTTTTTTTTTTCCCATGTTGCACTGCTGATGTGGCTGCTAGCTGCTGGCTCCAGCTCACTGTTCCAGCAAGATCAGACAGAGGAGGAGGAGGCTTTGTGTTGCCTGAAAGCACCCCAGTGCTCCCTAGTGGACATGCGCACATGAATGAACACACACACACACACAATCACAAACATGAGCGCACAGTGAGGCACACATTGACGGGGGCACATACACTCTTTTCTCACATTCACATTCACATCCACACTTGCACACATGCCAAGCTTGTGCACAAATTGAAAAAAAAACAACACAATTGAAATGCTGATGTCTGAAGACAAGAGAGCTGGGAAATGTGCCAGACCTTTCAACTCTGCGCAATTCACAAGGGAAATGCAGTCCAAACCTTAGCGCCAGTGATCGCTTTTCACACTGAAGTGACCTAAAATGAGTGAAAGGGTAAAAATGACAAACGTAGAACATGCTACTGATGAATGCAGATAGTGTCTTTCCATACTGGTTACATGGTGGGTTTAGCGTGCAATGGATTCTTGCAGAAAGGCGGGTTACATGAATACAGCGCAGCACTGAGCAGAGGTCAGGGTCCCTCAGGTAACAAAAGCCCCCCGGTAAGCTATTACATGTACAAAGCAAATGGAGAAGGGAAGTGGATTAACCCAAGGACCCATCAAAGTTCCTTGAATGTCCAAGTTAAACGACTGAGCCAGAGGCTACTGTGCTGAAGACAAGCAGAGAGCTGTGGAGGATGATAAAAACAGCTGGAGGGAAAGTAATATTAATCCCACAATGCAGTGTAGATGATTAATACTTAAACTCATTCCAAGGAAAAGGGGAATCAATTTCAAAATGTATACTAAGACATACATTGAAACTAGAAAATGCTGGATCCTGTCATTAAAATGAATGCTCGGTATCAATTGTGGAGTTTGTATGAGATCGATTTTTCAAGTGTATTGCAATACTACGCTCACAAGCTTTAAGTACGTTGTTGATGGTGAATGGCTGTTGAATGGCTGTTGATCACTCTAGTTGTTGCTCCTTTCTATACTGTGCCCATGAAAACGACCCCTTATGCTGCAGCGACACTGTAAGAAATGGAGGACAAAAATCCACAGCCTGTGTTCTGTGGGGGAAAAAAAAGGCCTTTTTAAAGTTCAGCCAAAGCTAATATGAGGCTTCAGCAGTCGGAGTTAGACAAACCGACTGCTATTGAAGTTTGTCTTTTTAGTCCAAGCTAACACAGACTGCTGAAGCCTCATATTAGCTTTGGCTGAACTTAATGTGTTTTTTCACAGTACGAGGACTCCGCTATCTCTTCCATTGGCGCAGCACTGCAAAGGGATCACTCACAAGCAGTATGGTGAGCGGGAATGATTTTAGCAGCCAGTAGCTGTTCCTACTCTTTAAAGTTAGGAAGTTATCAACCAACATGGGACCAAACTATTGAATGTTGTCAATCAAGCATGCCGGAGCTGCAGCCAGATGATGAACATGTGAGTTTTAGAACAACGGTCAGCCACAATTAAGAGATTTAGTACTGTATTGTACCTCAATGAACTCAGGAGACATGTGAGAGAGAGATTTTGGTGACTTTTAGCCCCTATGGCTTCAAAGACACTGAATCCTCCATGCATTTATTCTCTAAACCATTTATCCTTAGAGGGTCGGGGTGGGGTGGGGGGGTTTGGAACTCATCCCAGCTGGCTTTGAACAAGAGGCAGGGCACAACCTGTAAATGCGCCAGTCAATCACAGGGCCGACAAAAAAGGACAAACAACCACACACATTCATGCCTACAAGTCATTTAGAGTCAGCAGCTAACCTAACTCGTCATATACAAACTCCACACAAGGTCCCAGCCGGCCGGGGGCTGAACCCCGAAACCTCTCACAGTGAAGCGACAGTGCTAGCCCCCCTGCCACCCACACTGAATCCTACATTTCCTATAATCCAAACTTGATATTGTCCTCTGTTGAACCCTTTCTGTCAAGCCAATACTCACAAGAAGACTCTCCATAAACGTGAAGGCTTTTAAATTCTACGAAAAGGTTCACGATAAAGGTGAAATGAGTGGAGTGGCTATTTATAGCTGGGTTTGTTTTTTGTTGTTGTTGTTTTATCCATCACTTTTTAAAAACAAAAACTTAAACTCAACCTTCTCTCACATTGCCCTGGCAGACACAGTTGGACGGCTGCGATGAGTGACTGCTGCTCGGCTGATTTGAAGTCGAGACTTCATCAAACTTTTCCTCGGTGCCCTCCTCTCTGCTTCAGCTCAGAAGATAAGCCGTCTCGAGGCACTGGCGGGTTCAAAACAGCAGCGGCACAGCCCAGTGTTCGCTTTCTGGCGATCTCAGCAGCTGAGCGAGTTGCACTTCCATCCCCTGAGCCGGTCAAGACCACTGTGCATGCTGGGGCTCATGCTCCGATAAGCCGTAACCAGAGTCTCTGATGACGCCTGTGCAGCCCCTCCCCAACACACACACACACACACACACACACTAAAGACACACATCCAGCCACACCACAGCAGTGGTAGGGGTGATACAGTGCAGAAAGACATGCCAGCCTCCATTTGGAAAGGTGAACCGGGGGTGGGGGGGGGTGGGGGGCGGCTGGGGTGTGCGTGCGGAGGTATGGAGGTTTTCAAGGGATAAGCGGGTTCAGTGAGAAACTGCTCTTCCTCACCCTTTCCTGGCGAATCATATCCCATTAAATGGGTTTTGTCCTGTGATGAGGATGCTGCTGGCGCTCCTCAACAATCCCATTACAGATCATAAAGGGAGCTGGGGATGTGGCCTGAGAGCACTCAGGCTGCTCCTCAAAGGCAGCCCCGGCTTTGTGTGTATGGTGACTGTGCCACATATCTTAATGTGTTTTTAACTCCAGGTGAATGTCGGGAGCTTTTCTTCAGACTCTCCACGTTCCCGTCTGATGCTTCATGCTCAGTTGTTAGCGTCACAGGGAACGGTTTGATTTAGCTCAAATGTGAGCCGAGCCTGTGTGCGAAGCCACGAAGAGTCTGACAACGGAGAAAAGCTTAGTGGTAGAGCTTCAGTGGACTGGAAAGACAATGGGTATGTTACACTGTCCATAAAAAAAGGAAAAAAATGCTTTCTTCTCTCCATCTTTATTGATCCTGCTTTCCTTTGATATTTGTGCTGTCATCTTGTCAGCTGTCTGAAAATCATCAGAAATGAAATAAGAAGTTTGAAAGTCTCCTTCAAGGACCTTTGAGAAAATGCTCCACTGTCCTATCTGGATGTATATTTTTAATGCCATGCCCATTAAAGCAGCACTAATCAATATTTTTACACCGTACTCCATTAAATTGTGAAATGGGCCACTTACGGCAGTTAACCCAGACAAAAATTATCACCCAAGTCTGCTGTTCACAGCCTTTTAGTCCAGTTTTGACTGGACACTGCTTTCATCAACCCTGTTTCAAGCTGCAATGGGAAGTTCTTTTCAGCAAAAAACTCCAATAAACCCACTATATGCTTCGTACCCAGCACCAAGAGGGAGACAGACAGCTAGCTGGTGAACACAGCGGAGCATCTCGCAGCAAAAGAGACAGACATTTTCCTCAGGGGCTAAAAGGATCAAACAGCAGCATTAAAATCAATTAATGCAGCTTTAAAGTCCAAAGAAACGCTGCTCCACACTGGTGTACTTTAAAGTTCAATATTTAAGCCAACAAATGAAGAACAAGAGATAGGTTGTGTGTGTGTACGAAAGGTTGAAGAGTTTGCAGTTTTACAGCCTACGTGCTGTATATGCCCATAGCGTTACTTCATTACTTTACTTACTCACTGTTATGTTATGCTAATTTCACTTCAGATAAATCTCCAGGACGAGACCCGAGGAAAATTACTGCTACAAGTGTGTTTACTTCAGTCTCCGGCTCTCATTCACTTCCCTCCTGACTTTTCCGTGTTTCTTCCAAGTTAGTTACTAGCAGGAAATGAGCGAGGGAAGAGAGGACACGAGCAGCAGGGACCACAGATGGCTACATACACCTATCAGCAGGACCTCATGTAGAAAGGACCTTATGATGAATGACAATGATCAGACATTATGTTTTTCTTTGCTTTCTGAGATATATAAAATCATACAGAAGATCCTCTTTTCGTTATCAAATCTTTATTGAATATAATGTTTTGTGGGGTTTTTTGGGGGTTTTTTTTTTTTTTGCTTCTTTGTTTGTTGTAGAAGAAGAATAGACAGCTTTACGGGCAGTGAGTATCATGTGTGCCTCTTAGACAGTCCTGGTTATTTTTAATCTGTTCTGCAAATGAGCAAATCAATACTGAGCTTA
>JAVQJZ010029252.1:0-21632 GCA_036025355.1 Leiopotherapon unicolor | reverse complement strand
ATGACCTCATTGTCCCTAGTGATGGTTACAGCCATGTGTCCAGAAAGGTAAGATCAAAGAGATTATTCTCTGTTCTTCAGTTTGTCATGTTGACAATATGGTCTGTTTGCCCAACATTTGATTTGTTGATGATGTGAACAACACAGTGGAATACAAACTATGTTACTCATGTTTTTGGCAAGGGCCATGTGGAAGGAATATCCCCTCAAGCAGGGGAAAAGGTGCTTTCTACCAGATACATTAGATTTCATCCCATCTCTGTCTCTGTGTTAATTGTTCTGCTACCTCCTGCCAGTGTGTTAGTTAAGTGTTAAAAGGACATCTTTTCGAGAGTAAGAAACGCTGCAGAGATCTCATATTTTTGTTGACTCCTGTGAGTCAGCTGAATACTTTCAGCTTGACTTTAAGGGTAACAGGTATAATTAAAGGTTCATGTTGGCAAACATGAACACACAGAAACTAACTACATGTAGATGAGTAAGAGAGAATAAGGTTAAAAATGGAAACATTGTTCTGATTGTAGTGCTAGGGGAAAGTCACCAGGATCAATTTCTTTCTACCAGACCTTTGGACCAAAGTTTTATGTCATGAAATAAAACAATAATAAAAATTAAAAGCCCAAGTCCAGCTGGGAAGAGCTGGAAATCATATTCTCTCTCCCCTCTCCTCCCTCTCTCGCTCCCAGGGCTGCTCTGCTAAGTGGCAGATTAATGCTGATATGATGTCCTGCCATCCCACTTAATGGACCTTGGCGTCATTATTTCCTGTCGTATGAGTAATCCGTGCCCAGGCTGGTGAGAGGCCGGGCAGCAAGCAAGCCACAAAACCAACATGGACGTTGGAGCTCATTGTAATGATTCCACATTACTGAGGAACGATCATTTGGAGGTCCGCTGACAGGGGAAAACATGTACTGCTCAACACACGGACACGAGCAGAAAAGAACAATTGTCTCGAGAGGAAGATGATGTTCTCGTGTGGCTGGTGGGTTAGTGGCACAGAAGCACCAATGTCACATGAATCTAATTTCTGCAAATTCATAACATCCTGTTATCACAGCACCATCCGACACAGCAAAAAAAACAAACAAAAAAAACGCTCGAGGTCATATTTTTCGCTTGATGTCACCTCGTCCAAAAGAATATACATATTTTTTTCCAAACATGACTGTGTCCACACTACAGTGAACACACACACACACACACACACACACACACACACACACATACATACACACACAATGCATGAGCTGTTCAGTGTCCTCATTTCTTTCCAGCACTCCTGGGAATGTCCTGAATCAGACTAGGCTTTGCTCCCGACCCCCGGCCACAGAAAAACACTTTCTCTGTGCAACCACACAAAAGGTGCAGTCAGTCTGTGTATGTGTGTGTGGGGTAAGTACCGTGGATTAACGAGAGATTAACCACCTAGCAGTAAGTAAGTGATTTCTGTGTAGCATGGCTATGTAAGTAGCCTCCCCCTCCGTTTATTGCCCCTTCCCATTCTCAGAGGATGCTGTCATTTTCTCACCACACTGGAAGGTTGCTCAAACACTTGCCAACACTGAAGTGTTTAAACCGCTCAACAACAACATCAGAATTGCAGAATACCAAAGATATAGTGTAAGAGGGAGTGATTTCTGGAAGGGGAGCTCTGCTGAGATCTCTCACAGACACCACCATGAGCAAACAATGGCAGTCTTTCTAACCAACACCTATGGAGCAGGCCCTCTGAGTCATTCACTCCTTAAAACTACCACCTGCTATAAATCCCCTTGTTAATGAGCAGAAGCTTGAAAAATTACAGGGTCCGGGCTGATGGAAGGATCTGTGAGTGAGTGAGGGTGTCAGTGATGTGACAGTGTGGTCAGAGGAACCACAGTGTGAGTCATTTAAACGTGAAAGGTCTTAAAGTGTAAAACTCAATCTGGTGAGTTCCACGTATGACTGCTTGATTGCACACTGGCCTCATTATAAAGCGTATACCAACCTGGAAGAAGTCGTCATTGACTGATTCAGTTTAAGGCCCTGATTCATTTACTTAAATTAAAGTAGTCAAAAACGTAAAAAAAATACTTTGTCATAAATAAAATTCCTGCACTCAGTAAACGTGTACTATAGTGATTTGTATTTAGGGTAAGATACTCATTTGTGACAGAATGGACTGTTATCTTTCTGTGCATTATATCATGGAATCATTTTTACTGATATATTCATGTATAATTTGTATTTTCATTTCGTAGCTGGTCAAAGGGGAGTTAATTTTATATTATTCTATATTTGGGTTGTTTTGTGTAAAGAAATATTTTGTATTTATAAACAGTTAACTGCACCTGCCGAATGAAGTACAGTGGAGTAATAAGTGCTTCTGTCTGAATTGTAGTGAGGCAACCTAAAATGTTGATCCAAATACCTTTGAAACAGAATTTCACACTTTCACACTTCACTGAGGAAGGCAGAACCTGAAACATTTTTTGTGTGTCGGTAGACGGTTCCTATTAATGCAATGAAAAAAATGTAATGTAATGATGGCTGCTAATGATGCACATTGTGTGCTCGCTGAGATGATGGCTGCCTCTCAATACAAAATACGGCCATCCTCTTCCTTTCCTCTCCTGCTGATTTACAGTGATTTGTGGCCACAGGCTCCGTGGAGGCAATATTGCCCTGGCTTCTTTACCTACCAGGCAATTGATTTACCAATCATTTTCATTAAGGTGGAAATAAGACAAAGAAAAAAGGGAGGCTGTAGTGTATGACAGCCGAGCTGCAGCCGCTGAGGCCATGAGCCTATTTGGTTGCGCGGGGCAACAGTCAGATAATGGATGACGAGGCCTCTTGGAGCCAGCCGTTCCATTAGGTTTTGTTAATGCGGTCAGAGGAGGTTGGCGTGGCTCATCCGCCTTCATATCCACTTTCAGAGACGCTCACTCATGCTGGCCAGTGGATTCAGCCTATCTCTCTCTCTCTCTTTAGCTCTCTCCATTGTCTTGCTTCCTCCTGTTAACTTCCTCTTGCGTCCTACAGTATATCTTGTGTTTTTCTTACTCATCTTGTACTCTTCTTCACTGTTGCTTTCTCCCTTTTCTGTCCTCAGTTCGTCTCCCTTTTCCCCGTGATTCTTGGGAGGGCTTGAGTGGATCCAGTTGGTGTTGCTGCCTTAGATTAGTCGGTGATTTTCTTGCAGCATCATCACATTACACAAGAGTAAAGGGTACACATTGTCTCTGATTTACTACGCCGAGGGACTTGCGGTGGATTCACACTTTTGCAATGCAGAATTTTTAGAAACTGATTTTTGCATCTGCATGTGCTTCTCTAATTCTACACAAGCATGTCACTGCAGCTTGTGTGGCAAAACTGGGAACTCCAGGCTTGTGAAAGAGGCTTGTAACCGACTGTTGTGTGAACTGTACATTTAGTGGGGGGTGGGGGACAGAGAGAAATTTATGAATGGGGACATGGGCGTGTGTGTGTGTGCACATATGTGGCAATCACTTTCTGCTGGGAAAGTGGGTATCATGATGGGACAGGATCTTGTCTAATGCTTTCCTGTCTATATTTTTTTTTCCTGCTGCCCATTAAGGCTGCAAACCCTGCAGAGTGGCCCCCTTAAAGTTCCACGTTTATTGCATGTCAATTGTTTTTTGGTAATTTCATTAACTGGTGCTTTGTTTGCACTGCTAAACTACAGTATAAACTGAAAGGAGTCGAGGAGCATCAGCTAATTCTATGGTCCCCTCTCATAAAAGGGACAAAGAATCGAGTCTAGTTTTAAGACCTTTTTTATCGCAGTTAACTATCATATCCATTTATCTTTTTATGTTTAAGTATTTGTACTGTGTGATGTTTTAAAGACGGTCTGCTGACTTGTACCCCTATAAAGCAGGTAGAGAAATATTTTTTGGCCATTTGGTGGCAGCAGAACAAGCTGTAAACATGTGTTAGCACACAGCTGCCTATTTACAAAAACAGCAGACACGGACTGATATTAGCATTCATTTGGAGTTCAATGTTTTCTCTCTTTAAGTTCCGTTTTTGGTCTCCACCAAATTCACCAAATGTTGTATGAATCATGCAAAGGCACCGAATAATGAAGTGAATGAATAGTCTGTATTAGTAGTAATTTTTTTCTAAAAGTTTCCTCCAAACCTCTGAGAGTGATATTTAAACTTTGAGTCGACGCTGCCTCTGACCTTCCCGTCATCGTTCCTTCACTCCCTCATGTCTTTGCATCCCCACCAGAGCGACCCTGATTTACCCTCGACCGGGAAGGCCTTGCGTTCCTCGCCTGTGCCACCCTGTCATGTTTTCATCCACCCGGCTGGTGCATCACAATGGACGCCTGTGCGTGCCGAGCTCCCTCTGACCTTCTCCCTCACCCAGCCGCTCTCTCTCTCTCTCTCTTTTGCCCAGCTGAGCGGGAAGCTGCCTCTCTGCCAGCCTAATAAATACAAAAACAAATTGCGGCAGGTTAGAAGTATGCAGCGTGGGCTGGAGCTGTTAATGTAATGAACTTGGCTTCATGGAAATACGAGGCAATTAAACTCCCACGGTGCCTCCCTCTGGTCCAGACAGGCAGACTGAATCGGAGGGAGGGGGGGTGTTAGACACCCTGGAGGGGGAGAGAGAAGGAGAGAGAGCAGGGAGCCGAAAGACAGGGAGGGAGAAAAATGGGGGTCTGACACAGAATAGAGCCATTTAGTCGGCCCACAGGAGTAGGAAGTGTGCTGACTGTGATTGAGCTTAAACACCAATTAGTCATGAGGCCGCCTCGTCCGGAGGTCGGGTCGGGCCTACAGGAGCACCGTCCGACCATCGCTCACCCTCCTGCTGTTTGTTTTGGTTGTTTGCCGGCTTGATTGGCCTGATTGCTGACTGATTGCCAGCCGGGTTTGAGTTTTTCAGATGGTGAGAGAGAAGAATGAATCAAAGGCGGGGATCTGTGTCACGTGTGTTCACTTACTTAGAGCCCAGCTTCCGATCGTGTATTATTACAGCGCACTGCTGTTTCCCTGAGAAAACAGACTAATTGTCACGTGAACAGTGTTGTTCCATCTGCTGAAAGAAAAGTACTCTACCATGCTGTTTCTGTTACAAACCCAACGTGACACGAAGGCATGTAGGACATCACTTTTTGCGACAGGCTAGAAGAGGCAAGCTGAATGAATTGTAAATTTAAATATCATTTTTCTGTCATTAATTTCTGTAGTCCGCTGAGCATCTTGAAGGGAAGAGTATCAGATTTTCTATTACACAGTTATCTGAAAGGAATGGACCAGAAACATTTTACACTGCAAACTAGCAACATTTTGCGCAGTATTTTTCATCTTAATGTTACCACTTAAAGGAATAGTTTGACATTTTGGAAATTACACTCATTTGCTTTCCTGCTTCGCACTGATCAATAGTATTGATCAATATGAAGCTGGAGCCAGCAGTTGGTTAACTAAGCTTCACAAAAAAACTGGAGAGAGAGGTAAGCAGTTTGTCTTAGCTCTGTCCAAAGGTGACAAAACTCAAGTTATAAGGTTGTTTAATCTTTGCAAAACAAGAGTAAGGAGATGATATTTTATTATTTTATGGGGCTCTATGTAAATGTACATGAATGAAATAGACCAGATAGTTACTGCTAATTAGTGAGCACCATGGGACAGAGCAAGGGGAGCTGTTTTCTCCTTTCTGCTCTTTGTATCATGCTAACAACAACCGGTTTCTGGCTCCAGCTTCATATGAATCAATACTGTCTATCAGTAAGGAACAAAGCAACAGCAGCCTGAGAAGAGGATGACAGTTATTGCTTAGATCCGCTCCGCCGAATTCAAATGAAGAGCCAGAATAAAACGCAAGATGTTGATCTGTTCCAGTCAGGGAGGCCTGATCCCCGGGCTTTTGCCACATCTGGTTTGTAATTGGCCGTGCTGCTGTAAGGATGATGCACCGGGCTGAGTGGACTGTTGGAGGCTTCCTTACACCGAGCCTGCTGGCGGAGGTTTATGAAGGGAGTCCAATATCAGCCGACAACCCGTCGCAGCATGGTATCTGCCTCCTGAGCCTGCCTCCTTAGTTGTTCTATATCATTCTCTCTTTTCCTCGTGGATTCATTGTTTGTTATGAATATAAATATTGGCTGGCGTTTTCCAGATGCATGAGAGTGAGGGAGGAAGGAGGAGGGGTGGGTGGGTGGGGGAGTGGGAGACATGATTGAAATTCTAGTGAACCTTCAGGAAGTAATCTAGATCAGGGCACGCAGGAGAGAGAGAGAATGGTTTCCGTCTGCTTCTGTTTGCACTTGCACTGAGATTTGTGTGAAATTAGACTTTCTTGCCACATGGCTCACACTCCTCTCTCTCTCTGTCTCTGGATATCTCAGCACTGACCCACAGCTTATCGATCCAGCTGCATACACGATATCAGCACGGGGCGTTAACCTTATCCCTCCACGCAAACACTAAACATCTGTGCTGCTGACTCTCATGAAGCCAGCTGACCACCTCAATGAGAAACAGTATTCCTAACAGCGGAGAGGCTCTTTGGTTCGAAGGAGCTCAAAATCTGCAGGCTTTGAAGCTACCAGGAAGCCCTTCTCTATATCTCTCTATCCTCTATATCTATATCGCTCGGGCCTTGACCTAAACTGAGATCCATCTGGTTGCTCCACACAGGAAATGAAGAAAACGTGATGAAATGAGTGAGGAAAGCAAGTGTGTGAGTGAGAGTGTGAGGTTCAAATGGTGAAACCAGAGCTGATCCAGTGTGTCGATGAGGTTCATGCCAGTGGGAGTGATGATTTATTTTATATGTAAACTCCCTCACTCTGTGTACGAAAGCTGTCTGCAGTGTTAACGCTGCCTTGACAGAACGGCCAGTGTTACTGCAACAAAAACTTTTGTCTGTTGGTTTGTTCAGTTTTTCGAGGTAAAAGTTCTTCACACTTCCAATTCAATGAGAAGTAGAGTTTCTCAGTATTTCTTTATAATTTGTATTACAATCTCAGTATCCAATCACCTCAAAAAATACTTGTGCTTTGTCATGGAAATACGTATGGGAATCATCAAAATTCCCAAATACACAAGAAACATCACAGAAACGAAAGGAAAAATCAATAGAGAAAGCAATGAGAAGAAATCACAAATGAAAATACAGGTCAAAGTTTTTCAAGGAGAAGAAAATAATGCACAAACTAAAAGCTTTGATAAAGTGCAACCCTCAGAGAGTAAACCACATCTGTAGTTTGATGCTCAAATCGAAATCCACATCGAAACCCACAGGATGTGGAGAGATTGACAACATTTCTTCATCTCTATTTAAAGGAGGCATATTATGCTGTTTGTTATTTAACCTCAGTTTTTTAATCAATTGAAGTATTGGGGGTACGCAAAGAACATTATCAGAAACAAAAATCCAAAAGCTGTAGAGATGCTCCAGGCCTCTTTGTTTTGGAGTCACTCTTGACATACTGATGTCATTATGTTTGAGTCAGAGGTGAACTGGCACACCTACAGGCCGGCTGCTCTGCACGGCCATGAAATAAAGAGCTCCTGGCTGGACCAGTCGGAGCAGTGACGGACTGTTGGGAGACTGATCTGTATCTCTCGTAGACGTTTTTTTTTTCTTTTTCCAGTTTTGGTTTCCCAAAAGAAAAAAGCATCTAGCTGTGGATTTTGATGGTGCTGATAAAGAACTTTTATTTTGTATTTAGAATTATAATGCTTTTACGTGTGTGGGTTTTCTGTGGACTTTAAAATAGCCTCGTTTTAAAAGAGATCATCCAATCCATCAGTTTCAGCCTGAATATAAAATCTACCAACATCACAAAGAACAGTAATCTCACATAAATATTCTCACTCAATATGATTCGACAGGAGCACCTATGAAGTCTCATGCAAATCACCCTGTGTGTTAATAATCATTCTGCTTCAGGGAATATGTTTATTTTATATATTTTAAAGTTTTTAAAGTACAATGCAAGGCGATGGCAATGCTCCTCTCTCCTTATGGCTGAATCCCAGATGAGGATGTGTTGAGAACCTGACAGGAGAAGATTCATCATCCCTCATAGGTCATCCATCACCAGCGGCAGGCAGAGGCGCATCGTCGGGCCGGGTGACAGCCCGGGAGCATACAGGGAGCACTCTGCTCCGAGCGCCCCACTGGGTGCTCAGCCCAACATGTGCTTCGGGGGGGCTTCCTGGAGTGCAGTGCAGCGATTAGTTCGGCCTGTGCAATGTCCACGTGTTGAGGTGATCGATTAAGAAAAACAGAAAGCAGGCAGGGGTCACAGGATATCTATTAATGTCATCACAGAGGCAGAAAGACCCCATGCTATCTCAACTCTGGGTGTGAGAAATGAATCATACAGTTACGTTTCATACAGCTTTAGTAGGAACATATTTCGGTTTCAGTTTGTATTTCGATGATTTATCTTGACTAACTTTTGATCAAACGAGACCACGAGAAAAGACGTTTGAAGTGTTGAAAGTGCCTCAGGTGAGGTGCGAGAGTTCTGGAGATGAGCGGCAGGCAGCAGCTTGTCTGTTATATCAGGCGAGCACTAAAATTTGATTTAATACTGCTTGGTCGTGCTGTGCTTTTCAAATTTTATAAATTATTCACCATCATATTTTGTACTTTGTACCTATTCATAAAAAATCTGTTGCAGTTATAGATTTTTTTTATTAGCAGCTTTTCCAGTCTTCTGGTATTACCGAACAAATGGCTCTCCCCCCGATTCAGCTGGTCACCCTTTGAAAATCTTTCTTCCAGAAAGATTAAGTTTTAGTAGTCGCCAAAATATTGTTCAACTTAAGGGAAATAGTTGTTATTTTTGGCATAAAAGATGGAAAATGTAGTAGTGGCTCTCTGGGGATGTATTTAGGTACCGCGGTGCTTTGAGCTCACTGCTATCACCCTTTTTTGGCAGGTCTAATGTTTGTTTACATTGTTTAAAATTACTACTGAGACAGGATAGGAAAGTCATTAGTTTGGCAAGCATTTGATCGTAATCTAAATTCAAATTTGGGCCTGATGATGGCACTTAGAGAGACACGGAGGGCTCACCAAGTGATTATATTTCACCTTCAGAGGTGACATGAATGTCTGAACCAAATTTAATGGCAAGTGTTGGCAACTCAAATACACAAATATATTCTCTTGGTAGTGCTAGAGGGAAAAGTCAGGTGCTCATTAATGTCAATGGGCTTCATCTTCTGGGGAACATCAACATCTTGACTAAATTTCTTGCTAATCCATCAAATAGCTGTTGGCTAATTATTTCAGTTTGGACTAAAATGTTGTACAGACTGACAGACTGATGCTGCTATCTTGGTTTAAAAAGTACACACACATAGACTGCATGTGTGTGTGTGTGTGTGTCAGTCGTACTGCCCTGCCACCTGTCTGGCCAGTGTGTCCCTTCCTTTGATGCAGGGCGGTGGTGTGTCATCCAGATGTGGTGGCAGAGGAGCGAAGAGTTCAGTTAGTCCCCGGAGATTTTCCCCCTGAGCCTCTCGCAGAGGCTCGGCCGCTGGAAAGAGCCATGCAGCCGACATGTGTGTCTCCTCTTACCCACCTCTCCTCATCCTTCCCCTCCGTTGTACGACTCTCTCTTCTGTTACACTTTTTGCTACTCCTTCAATGTACCTGCTGTTTCTGTTTCATCCTTCTCCTTCTTCCTCCTATCCGTCTGGCCTGTTTTCTCTTGAATTCTCAATTGCAGCTGATTTCCAAATTCCTCAGTTGGATGAAGTTATACAAAGAAAGGGCAGTAAAACTTCACGCTTCACTTCAACGTCTCTGTGGGTGTTTTTCTTCCATCGTGTCCTGATTTGATGTTAAATTTGATAACCTCATTTCATCCCCTTTCTGCCCCTTTTTCAACAGCTCTTTTCCTGTGTCGTAGCAGGGAAAGCACAAGTGTAATTAATAACATTCACAGTGCCGAGGGCCTTGGTGTTGTGCCGACTCGCCGTCATGACTCACTGAGACACTAAAATGTAACTGACCCACTGTTAATGTTATTAGTTATACCTGGGCTTCTCCTGCTATGACAAATCAAAATATCTTTTTTGAAAAAATGCCGAATCAATCAGAAAATGGTTTCATAAAATCTGAAAAAAAGGCTGTGTAATCCATCGCATTAGGATGGAGCGGAGAAGTGAGCACGCTGAAAATGAACGCACATGTAGCCGCACAGTTTGTTATAAGCTGAGCTACAGATGGCCATCTGCATGAGAAGTATGGGAAAGAAAAGAGTGAGAGCCCCTCCAGGCAGCATGCATCACGCACAATCCCTCTCTTTAACGGCTTACAGCAAAAAAGTCTCTGAGCTTTGGGGAACATATGTGTCTATTTTCACTCAAAAGAGTCATTTAGCGTGCCTGTGCGAGTGCGTATATGTGTGTATTGGCTTGCGTTTGCGTTACTTTCTCCCGCTAGATCCGGCTAACATTTGAGGGCAGCTGTGGAGAAGAAGTTCGAATGCTTACTAGATGTTACGAAAAGGTGCAGCACTGTAATACCTGGGCTGACAGCGCACTACAACTCCACAGCAGGAGGGACAGCCTCCAGCTATACGATCTGAGTTCAACCTCTGTCTCAGCAGGTCCCGTGCTCGAAGCGTCCCCTTGAGCAACAAACTCAATCAATTGCTCTCACCTCTGCCGGATAGGGAGAAACGAGAGGAAAAAAATCTTTAAACCTATAAAACCGCATTTGTGCAGTGGCTGACATGCAGACGTAGAACATGAATTGCAAGGAACTGGGAGCAATCTAAGTTTTGCACAGAGACAGAGAGAGAGAGAAACAGAAATGATGAACATTCGAAAAGTCTCTTTAATCGGTGTCATTTTTGCATCTGCGGCCGCGCTGCTTGCCCTGTGTGAAGAGGCGAGCTGCTGGTTCAGTCTGGAAACAGGATGTGGGCAGGAGAACTGGGCATCTGCCACATGCCATGGAGCCTCTGGAGATAATTTGCATAGGTTATGTATGTGTGTGTGTGTGTTTGTACAAGTCTTTGGTTTGTAGCCGGGTGTCCAATGAAATCCTTCTGTGCATGTGCGTCTGCGTACTTGTCTTTTGTCATTCTGTGCGTGCGTACACTTGCAAATGTTGGGTTCATGCCCCCTGTTTAGTGAAATGCTTGTAGCGTGTGTGTGTGTGTGTGTGTCTGTGTGCATAAATGCGTGTCTGTGTATGGGCTTGTTCCCTCCCCCATCTCCTGCGTAGGCTTCTTTTCCCGGCACAGCACCATGCATGGCATCCCCACTGGCACTGTCTTCAGCCCACCCTGGAAAAGTCAAAGACAGGCAGCCAGCCTGTCTGTCTCCCTCAGTCTGTCATCAGCCTCACCTCTCGATCTTTCCGCTCCGCCAGTGTGTGGTTCAATATCAAAACACGAAGACGGTCAGGACAGGAGTGAGACACTGCAAAAATATTTACCCTTACAAGTGAATAAATCTCGCTCTGTCGGTCCTGCAAGTGCCATCTTTCTTTGAACAAAAACAATCATGTAGCAACGACAGGCAAGAAAATACTTGATTACAGAGCTGTAGACAGCCTTAAACATAGATTAGGACACAAGACCTTATTTGGACTCGGCTGTTGTGATGTCCTTGAGATTTTAAGCATTTTTATTTTTAGGCCGGTACATGCAAGGAAACAACATTATCTCTGCTAGTTCATGTTAAAAAAAAACACGATTACACATCTTGGAGAGAAAAATAGTCAAATCCAATGTCATTTTCATGGTCTGCATTTAAAGACCTCTTTCAGTCTGCTAAAGACTTGTGACCCAGTGGTTCCCTTGCGGCTTACAGCTGGTCTACATGGGAGGCGTTTCAGCCATCCATCTCATGCGTGCCTGACAGAGCAGACAATTTACTATCTGCAAGCACGGCCACATCATACAAACAATGTGTGACAGTGTTTACACTGTAACATACTAATGTGTAACAAAGCAGAATTTGTTGTATGCAGGGAAAACCGCTCCGCTTGGTGTTTCGGTGAATGTTTGGTTTTAGTCACTGAAAATGGGGGTGTGATCCCAGTCAGTCACCCTGCCTCTCGGTTTTACCCTGGCACGGTCTGCTGGAAAGTATGAATGCTTCACACTACTTTAAACAAACAAATAAGCCCATAGGGAAAATATGAGGAATACAGGCAAACACCTTGGCATGAGGAACGAGCACCCATCGCTGCCCTGAAAGATGGCTTGTTTTGTGCTGAGACGGCAGCACCTACATGATGTTTGATTAACGTTGTCGTGCCACGTCTGTTTTCATCCTGTGAAGCTTTTCTATCATAAGTGCTGATTAATTTTCCGTAGTTTTCAGAGTGGGCAGTAATTTCTTGAAGTCGAGTTTTATTTGCCAAGTGTAAAAATCCATCTCCGAGATTTCTGCCTCAACACCAATACGACGGGGGTGAATGGAATTTTATTTGTGGTGCCCAAAGCACTGAATATTACATTTACATCTCCTTTCAGAAATAGTGCTCTCTTTACTGTGGAAAGGCCTGTCGACATATTTCATAATGACCATTTCTTTTAGCTTGATCTCTGACTCTTTGCCCAAATATCAGATTTGTTCAGAAATTTAAATAGTTCTGGTGTGGTGCAAATTGAAAGCTATTGATTCAGTTGGAAAAAGAACAATGAGCCAGAGCTTTGTTGGCAGAATTAAGAATTTACCTGTGACAGGAATACAATGATCAGAAAACATAAGTCTTAAATGGACACAGAACAACATTAGCATTCATTTGGAGTCATGTTTGTGTCCACCTGATGAATGAATGAAGTTCATGTTTTGCATAAAAAGTATCTGCCTCTTGAGCGGTTAAATAATTCCATTTCATTCAACAGCTAGTCGCTAACTTTGTCTGTGTGCCTTGTGTTGTTGGGCAGGATGCATGCAGTTGGGTTTCTCGTTTTTTTTTACTTAGCTGAAAACAACTGCCTGCTGATGCTGGAAATGAGATTGATAACAGCGGTGAGCTGGAAGCTGCTGGAAATGCCTTGTAGAAGTGAGGGGAAGCGTAGAGTGTAGAGTGGTATTTCTCTGAGCCCCTTCGCATAACACGGCAATTTGATCCGTAGTTATATAAAAATACTAATTAATGCAGCTTTGAGGACCACAAACCACATTCCCTTCACGTCCATCGCACTGGGCACAAATCTCGGAGACAGATATCTTCAGACTTTTACAAATTAAACCTTCACTATCTGCATGGCTGGGTTCCACTACAGGTAGGCGAGAAAATGTCGCTTGTCTTCATTTGTTTGGGAGCAGGTCCATGCATCAGTGGCCCCCTTTTACCATTAGCTCAGAAACGTACAAAACCAAGCCTGGAAAAAGACACTGAAGTTTAATTTTGTGCAGTGCAATGATAGATTGCACTGATAAAGAAGCTGTGAGTTATGAGACGGACGGACGGCTGCAAGGACATTGCGGGGGCTGCAGTTCTCGTCCCCCAAACTACTTTTGTAAGATATTATCTAACTTCAAAGAGAACACAAGAGTTTAATTAATGAATGTTATGTCTGGACATGTAATACTCTTTGAAATACAGTCTAATCTTAGCTGCTGCTCTCTAATCATTTTAGATTTACAGCAGGGAGCAGCGGTTGGAGCCACCGCTGGCCATGTCTCTACCTCAGAGGGGCATCATTAGGACGTCCCTGCTACTGTGTGTTTTTAACTTGTTGTTCTCTTATTCTGCTGGGCATTAATGACGTTAAATTCCACTTTTCAGCCACGTGGAATTGTTGCACCAGGACTGGCTTCCTGTGCAAGCATGTATGAGGACACTTCAGCTGTTTTGGAGACGCTGTTGTGGGGATAGAAATTCGTGACTTTGTACTTATAAGACGCTCTCTCCGCTGGGCCTCCTGTCACTCTCTGGTGTCAGACTTAAAGGCCAAGTCCAAAACTGCTGCATCGCGCCTGCTGATGAAACGCTGTCACCCCTCTGCTGCTTTTGTTGACAGAGTGATTTACTAGCTTGAATATATTGATGACTGGGCTTTTGAGACACAAGTAGATTTTGATTTTGCAACTTCTCAACATCCATTTCTTTCATATTTCTATGATGCAAAACACTTTTGTATGTTGTCAGATAAATTGCATATGTCATAAAATTAACTTCTGTTCATAACTGACCATTGACTGAAACCAGAAAAACACTTCCCATGATCACAGTTTGTTCAATTATAAGATTAGCAACCGTTGTAGGTACCTGATTGACTTGATCTGCCAGACCTACGTTTGCTGATGGTTGGCTGCATGTGCAAATGCTAAAGGTGCCATAGATCAAAATAAAACTATTAACCTGGCAGCAGATATTTCACATCTTTTTAAAATATATTTTTCTTTTTGTCTTCCTTTTTTTCAAATTTCTACAGCAAGTTATGGATGGAGTAGATTATTAGATTATAGATTATACACTGTGTAAATGACAATATTCAATATAATTTAGACTAGCTAGACTTACTAACTACACAGCTAGTAAACAATGATATAGCATTGAGTGGAGAATTTTCAATCAAATATTATGTTGAACAAACTTTAAACAGCTTGTATAATGTATTGCTTTCAGATATACATATATCATAATGTGGCAATGTTGAGCCATGACCGCCAAGCACATCTGCTACCAACAACAGCTGTTAAGCTTATAATTGGGCAACTTCTGTTCATGGAGGTGTTTTAACGTTTTTAGCAAATGGTCAATTGTGAACCAATCGCAAAGTCCATTTTATGACAGATGCTATTTGCTTTAACATCATTGTCCTAATGTTTATTTTTCAAACAACTAATGGACCTCAGCTTAGCCTAAGTAGAGAGCTACTTACAGCTGATCATATCTAAAAGTCAAGATGTTTATTGCACCTGGCAGAGTGAAACACCTGCTGTTGCCTGCCAACCTCTGTCTTAAATCAACGATGCACTGATTTAAAAATAACTAAGGATTTTGATAAAATGGTTGTAAATCATTTGCCAAGAAGGTAAAGCTTGAAGGTAAAGCAAAAATAATGGAGGGGGACCATTTTCTATCATAATATACTGTGACAATATGCTTCTTCCTATGTGATTACCAACATACACTAATTGGTTAAAGGCATTTTCTGCTCATTGTTTCATTGATTCTGCTTATGGCACATATCCCCTGTAGTGGCACGGTGCACCATTAGTTCTGTTACAGCAGGTAAACATTCGAGACAATCACAGGGCAAATAGAGAAACACAATCAATGTCTCTCAGCCCCTGGAAATATGATCCCGCACCTGGACTCCTCCAAAGTACCTCAGCACCTCCACAAAAGAGCAAAGCAGAGAGACAGTGTCCCTTTAAGGGATAACTCACAGAGAGAGCAGAAAAGCTGCAAAGAAGGAAGGAGAGGAGGTGTGTATGTGTACGTGTACATGTCAAACTGATAGACACTTGGGAGAAAGACTGAGAAAAGAGAGAGAGAGGGGGGGGAAAGAGAGATAAGGAGAAAGAGAGACAAAGACAGAGAGACGCAACATTGCATTAGGCACTGAGAGCCATTCCTCGCTCGCTAAAGGCTAATGCAATTGCCACAATAAGAGTGTCTCAGCGGAGGCTGTAAAAAAAACTAGAGTGGGGAGTGAAAGAGGAGAGGCAGGGAAGGAGGGAAGAATCGAGGGAGGGATTGGGAGGAGGGAGGAGGGAGGGAGAACTGGCAGCTCTGCCTCCAGACTCTCATATGGACAGTGGATCTCTTGGGACAACTGGTTGAAAGTCTCTCTCTGTCTCCACTGTTACTCCTGGCTGGTGTGTGAGTGGCTGAGTGGGTTGGTGCTGCGCTGTGTCTCCAGAGTGATTTATCAGGTTTGCAGGGAGGAGACAGAGGGAGAGAGGGGGAGACAACTCCGGTAGCAGGGGCAGGCAGCAGTTACCAGCCTGCCGGCTGGGTGTGTTAACTCCACATCTGACCTCTATGGGAACAGAGCAGCCTCCTCTCCTCCTCCCTCCTCCTGGCAGGCTGTGGGAACAAGGGGGGGACAGATCTTCATTTTGCCCCTCTTCTCGCTCTGCTTCACGTTGAGCTCTGGGAGGCGGCCCTGGACAGAGCAGGACATGACAAGACAGGACGGGCTTTGGCAGCGAGACCTCAGCGGGGGAGACCTGGACTCTGAGGATTGCACTGCCGACTGATTCTTGGATCCGAGTTGGCACAGTCAGGCTGTCAGTGAAGCAGTTGTGTCATCAGTCAATAGACAGAAAGACGGTTAGTTAGTCGGCCAGTTAATTGGTCAGCGGGGTCAACTCTTCCTCTCTTCCACTTTGTGCATATCCTCATCTGAACTCTGAGGTGACTCAGACTTACCGAGTAGCAAAAGCGGCATGGTGAGTGGCAACAAAACACCCCTCTCTGTCTCTCACATGCTTTTTTCACACACATTTTTTTCCTTTGACTCTTTTTCCTTCTATGGGTGTAGCGTGTATCCACTTTAAATTTTATTAGTTTTGCTCTGTTGTGTGCCTCTCCTTTTTTTTCCATCCCTTTTTTTCCCTTTGGCAGCTGACTTGTGACAAACACAACACAAGACAACAGATTTGATCAAAGCGGGGGTTTGATGTTATGGGGTTCATGCAGTTGTCATCGTCTAGCTTTGATCTCGCGGCGATGACACTTGGGAAGACAGCGCATCTGTTTGTATGACAAACAAGTAGTTGGTTTTACAGCTATCATTGGCTCGCCAAAGATATTTCACATGGGTGGTTCATTCTTGTTTATGAGGGTTGAATGGAAAATAAAATCTTTATTTACTCCAGGCTACTTTAGAGCGTAGCACAGCGGGATTTGTTATGCCAAATCAATAAAAACCTTATGAAAGTTGAATTAACCTGTATTTGACTGTGATCTCTGTGAAAAGAAAACCAGATAATATTTCACACACAGACACACACACACACACCTGCATGACTGTTGGCTGCTGTACCAGCACTTTTTCTCTGCAAACTCATGACTGTGGGGGGTTTTGTGGAGCGCCATAATCTCACCACTGTTTGGAAAGGGAGTTTGATGTGATAAACTAACCCTAAAGTCAAGTGCACAGAACATTTTTGGACAAATAGTTCAAATATTTGAGCGGGCTCCAGGGCTTTATCTGGGTCTGCTAAATCAGTGGAGTTGTTCCCATAAGGAACATGTTACACAACGGCAATGAGGAGTTTTATACTTCTGGAAATACAGCGTTCATATCTAATGCAGCAGTATGAAGAGAGAAAACAATGGCTACTGTAGTACTGAAACCACGCCAGAGCTGCATTTGGTCATATTTTGATATTAATATAAACAAAAAAAAATTGGAGTAGGAAATAAATTGTAAACAGACATACAATTAAAATCTAGCCCAGCAGCTTTATGCGTCTTTTACATCTTTTTACTTGTGCTTTTGTTTTCCCTGCTCACATATAAGCTAAATACTGAGTCATGAAAACCTCTCATTTAAGACAAAAACGTAAGCAGCCACTTAGAGCAAGCGAGCTTGTTAAGCATGAGTTGGTCAAACCAAACCAATACTAACATGCACATAATGAATATGAGTGTGAATATGAGGACTTATATTGATATGATATGATAAACTGTCTGATTTTTCAGGAGCCTTTCAGCCCTCTAGTGGTCGCATATCACTTAATCCAGCTTTGAATTTAATCTCTACCTCATAATAGGTCAAACGATGTGCGCTCCCCATTTGCGGCAGATGCTGACAAGGGCGTTGTCTTGAGAACAATGAACAGATGTTTGTCATTCGCGTTTGGCTCTTAATTTTGCAGTCATCAACTTTACTTGAGAGCATGTGTCTGCGCACCTGTGTGACTCTACAGTTGTGTGCTCTGTGTGTGTGTGTGTCAGTGTCCTGTGTGGAGCCACATGGCCTCCTCCTCTGCACTTTGTGTGTTCGCTGGTTCCCCTCAGATCAACTGCAGGGTGTTTAAGTGCACAGGACAGCATGGTTTCCCTCAGCTCTTTCGGCCCGGCCATGCGGCCACCACAGAGAATTTCTGTCTGAGCCGAGGCAATTACAGCTCACATCCAAAGCCATCGTAGCCGGGAACCAAATGAAGGAGCCTTTGATAGGCCCCGACTGATGCATATTTACTTTTTACGACCAAGCAAGTAGTAAACAGCTTGCCTTGTTGGCACTGGAGTGAGTCTTTAAATACGGGCCTGTTCACACACAAACGTATAAACGCGCTCACACACGCGCGCGCACGCACACAGACAAACAAAGATGATTTTCGAGAAAATCAAGAGAAAAGCACAAAGTCTCCCCTTCTGGCGATTCCGCGTACGCCACAGAAATATTCACGACCGAGTCACACAAGCTCGATCTGTTTGCCAGTCACTGATTTCATAATCAGGTTTTTCAAGCTATGCCTGGCTGTCGTTTTTGTTCAGAGCTGCAGACACAGCAGCAGGAGCAGCAGCAGCAGTAGCCTCCAATTGAAGCCATGTGTGGTGGAAAAACAGGCCTCAGTTTGTGGAGAGATTGCATGCTTGGAGTGGGAGGGAGCCTGCCGGTTACAGAGGTCACAATCCGAACACGCCAACTCCTCTTGGCCTTCTCACGCGCCACTCTGACGGGCGCATCTCAATAGTCAGTCAGGAATCCCTCACCCAGACCTCCTTCGATACCTCCTACCTTTATCTGAAGCAAGAAAGATTTATCACCGGGTTGATCTGCAGCTCTCGCAATTTTAAATGTTTGATTTTACAACTTTCATGGGGCGACGTTAATGCAGATCAAATGTAAGCCAGGAGGAAAGGACCCCTAGTGAGCTTTTGTTCTAGGTGGCGTCTGAAACTGTGAGAGTGCCGCGTTCAGGGTGTGCCACAAATAAAAGAAGTGGTTGGTTTAGTTGAGTCTTGTGTGAGACTTTCTTCGAGTTTGCGCCACTGATAGCAACACTGATACGTCTCAGTGTCCTCAGATGAACCCAGCAGTCCAGTGCAGTTGAGTTTATTTCCTCCACAACAACGTCACTCGAACGCGCTCTCATGGGCGAACCCTGCATGTTTGATCTCTCATCTTTCATATTTTCACCATCTTTTGTTCATCCTTTTCACTCTGTTCTGCACCTCCTTTTATTCTTAGGCTCTCTGTGAGAGCCTTTCCCTTCAAGTCAAAAATGTTATCGGCGCAGCCACAGCTATTAGCTAATAGCTGAGATAGCTACTACTATCAGATTCAGAGATAGCCCATGCCAGGCTTTAATGCAGCTGTGCCATTTCCCCTCATGAATTATAATGGATCATGTTCCTGTCAGCGCAGAGGGCCGGATCATTTTTTCATTTCTCCATTGTTCCTATAAGAGGTGAAGCAGTGCCTCCATAAAGATAACATTCAAATGGTTTAGCATCAAGTCCTTTTTCGACATAAAATTCCCAAATCTGGTTAGTCTCATATGTCTTATTCTGTTTCATTTCTAAGAAAAGGTTGGTAGTGATTGATTCTGCATGAAATTACATCCCCACCAAATTGCATTAACGCTATGCAAAGTGGATTATTGTTAATGGGACATGAGAAAAAGCTCCTGCTTGATGCCTGCTCTGTTCATCAGTCACATGTGAGCGTTGGTTATCGGGACTGAGTGATCTAATGAGCTAAATAATGAAGCACAGACCCAACAAGCACTGGTAATGACTTTTTAATGCTCATGGGGTCTTTAGTTACTTACAGAGGTGTGATTGGTTGAGACAGGGTTCTCATATTTTACCTCAATTCAGTGTAAGTAAATGTGGCTATATAATACATCTCTGTTTGAATGGACACACTCGTAGTGCAGCAAAAAGCCCACCGTCACAGAGAGGAACTAGACACCATGGTGGTTCAAATGGGGACAACAGTGCAAACTTAAAGTTTGTACCTCCCCCATCGTGATTTCATGGTGTTGCACTAATTTATACACATGAAAACTGACAGAAGAAGTTGAAAGAGAGTGAAGGTGTGTCCAGACACAAGGCGTTGCAAAAGCTTTGCCCCACATCACTTGTGCAGTCCTTGGAGATTTGCCCTGAACAGCCAATATAAAAAAAAAACTGCACACATATCAGTTGTGAGCCAGCAACAGATGAAGCAACTGTGTTTGTGTTCAGCTCGTCCTCAGACTGAACTCCAAAGTCACCAGAAACACCAGCTCCCTCTGTTATCTCTCGCCAGTTTCTCACCTTTTTCCTATGCATTTCTGAGGCAGATTCATTGAACATTTTTCACACAATCGCATAGTCTTTGTGTCATTTTGTGCTGCCAGGGGTTAATTTGCACCCACTTAACCTCTCTAAAACTGTTTAGTATGAAGCATACCAACCCCTTAAAGGTTTGGGAGTATGCTTGAAAAGAACATTTGTGGCCATCTGAACAATTTTATTCAAAGCCAGAGTGGAAAGCCTGCTGTTATAGAGACACAACACATGAGGTCATTGCTTAAATGTGGGGATAACAGCACACACTTTTTGTCACTTCTGGAAGTGTTTTGCATTCATTTGTACACACGTAAAGTGCCATAAGTAATTGTCTGAGACACACCTGTCCAGCAATTGTTAAGTGGGCGTGAACGCTCGATTGTCACTATTGGAAATGATCCAACAAACACTTTGAAGTGTACTGACCCTTTTAGAGTCTGCCTTTAAGAGTTCAAGGTTTGAGGTTGTCTGTTATACAGCTTCACATTTCAGAGGAGCTTTGCACACTGTTCAGATTAGAACAGCATGACAATATAGCGTCCATAAACCACAGCTTTTCCGATGCATTTTGACTTGCACTGCTCTCTTTCTCACACATGCACACAATCTCACATACTTATGTTTCTCCTGGTCTCTTGTTTCTCCTCCTCCCTCTCAACACTTTGCCAGTTTTTTTTGTGTGAGCAGTGTGACAAATCACAGTGGCACCCATGTGTGAGATGCAGGGTGACGTCAGCACTGCACGGCCCGGCCGTCAAATGTGAATATTACACCTGCACATACGAACAGCACATACATCACAACATGTTGTGTGTAAACGCACTTTCTCTTGCCAAGGGCAGAATTACATGACAAACTGCTTTTCAGCAAATGTTGTGGGTTTGTCACCTTTGAAAGAAAATGGAGGGAGAGGCAAAGCAAATTAAATTTGGATGTTTGTGGATATTTGAGTGTACGTGAATGTTACGTCTTCATGCTTTTAGGTTACCAAATGCCACTTGAGCTCAGTATTGTTTCCACTCGCCTTCGGCCTTTTGCCCAACAAGCAGTTCCTCTGGGCTGCGTGAATGAGGTCATTTTGTTCGGCTGAGAGTGCAAACGTCGCACTTTCTAAATGTGGTGACTTGTTCACACCTTCAGCCTTCTGTACAGTAATAAGTGCCATCAGGCTGTTAATGTATTGTTCATTTTGACTCACAGAAACCATAGACATGACACAATGCCTTTACAAACTACAAACAAATGACAGTGTGAGTGAAGTTTAGTTGCTGTGGACATCATGGTTAGTTTTGTCCTGATGTATATACACTGAAAAAAGCATATTCATTTTCTGTCAATCAACTTTTATGTGTGTTATTATGATAATCATGATCCAGTTACTTGTCAAGCAAACGTCTCAAACATTCAACAAAAATGGAAGAG
>JAVQJZ010029242.1:0-19330 GCA_036025355.1 Leiopotherapon unicolor | reverse complement strand
TGTTAATTAGAGAGATGTAGAGGTGCTGATAGCCTTTGCTCTTGTTTCCTTCCGTTTGCTAAGCTTGGCTAATTAACTGGTAGCTGTAGTGTGTTTTAGTACACAATTAGGAGAGTGTTATTAATCGTCCTCTGGTCAAAAAAAAATGTTCCCAAAATGTCGGGCTGTTCTTTTAAGTGGTGTTTCAACGAACATGGCAGTGCATGGATGCATCTCAGAACTGTATCCATATCCAGTGCTGCATGCTAGACTGGAAATTGCTTCAAACACGCCATTTACGACAGACTGAGTGGATCCCAACCAGCCCGAAACCGCTGCGGTCCAACTTCTAATCGCTCATCAGCCAAGTTTTTCAAATGTGGCTGGAAAGGACGTCTGGAGCGCTGCAAGTGCTTAAAAGCTTCGGTGAAGTGCACAGCCATCTGTCAACATGAGCATGAAGAATGAACGTCAATAAATCAAATGGCTCTCAAGAGAAATGCAATTTTCTCACAGAGCGACAAATTCATTTTGCATAATCAATTGCCTGTTCTCACTGTGTCTCATTGCTGGACACTGGATTTTAAGGATGTGCGTGATTGTCAGAGACAAAGATGACATTTTTTCACTTTTTTGTATTCGCTTGAATGTAATGACATTAGTCTTAATCGTATGACAAGACCAGTTCATAATGTTTTTTGTTACTATTAAAAGACATCTTTAGACTTTTTTGCAAACCCATTAGTCTGCACCAACAAAGAGCCACCAACAGTTGATAAATGACAACTCTTTGGATGAATTTGGAAATTCTTCTGCAGTGTCAGCTTGATTATTTTTCATTTGCTGACATTTCATACATTGTGCAAAAGTCTGACCAGTTACAGTAACACAACGCCATCAGCCGAAAGTCCACTTCTTTTGGCACTTGTTTCTGGCTCTTAGAAAACCCAGAGGCGGGCACTGGGGTGGGCAGAGTGGCACAGCAGAGGTTGTGTTTATGCAGATCAGATAGCACAGTGCCATTTTGGTCATTTCCACCCGCTCGGACCACCTCTTATCTCTGGTGCACAGAAAACATTTCCCAGACAGCAACCTTTGGACAACAATTTTTCTTCTCTAGGAGAAGCCAGTCTGAGCTGCCCATTATTTAAGGCTGCCCCAACGTCTTCTGCTGATAAAGAAGTCCTCCTACAGGTTCAAGCTGTGTACTCATCCTGTGCTCGTGCCACCAAAATTGCAAAAAGTTGTCAGCCACGCCCACAAACGCTAACAACCCGGGACTGCAGCCGCATATGTGCTCACTTTCACAAAAGTAGAGCCAATTATGTTGATCAGTGATGCCACATTAACCTCTGTATGGGTGTTGTGTGTATGTGTGTTGTGTAGGAGTTTGCCACCCTGACGAAAGAGCTGAACATATGCCGGGAGCAGCTGCTGGAGAAAGAAGAGGAAATATCTGAGCTGAAAGCTGAAAGGAACAACACCAGGGTACATCTGAGTGTGTGTGTGTGTGTATGTGATGCTGATGAAAACAAACAATGCTTCTAAGCTTGAAATTAGTATTCTCTTTGGTCGTGCATGTATTTATGTGTGTGTGTATGTGTCCATGTGCGTGTGCTGTAGCTGCTGCTGGAGCACCTGGAGTGTCTGGTGTCTCGTCACGAACGCAGTCTGAGGATGACAGTGGTGAAGAGACAGGCACCCCCACCATCTGGAGTCTCCAGCGAGGTGGAGGTCCTCAAAGCCCTGAAATCGCTGTTTGAACACCACAAGGCTCTGGATGAAAAGGTGGACACACACACACACACACTAGGGCTGCTGTCTGTTCTAACAGATTAATGCAGGGGACTCAGTTGCCTCGGGACATGGTATTTCCATCAGCCCTGTCATACACACCACTTTGTTTCCACCAGCTTGTCTTTTTAACAGAATAGGTGTCCTCCCTCCCTAATTAATTAGGATCTCTTCTGTTTTGCTGTTTGTTTTCGTGCTATGAATCTGCTAATGAACCTCAGCACTTCCTGAGTTTTGGAGTAGAAGTTCTCAGTTGAAAGGAAGATATTGTGTCTGAAAGTCCTTTAATGTCAAACAGATGGACGACGTCCTGAGTTTTCCTTCACAGCAAACAGTAGCAACTGAACATTAAAATGAAAAAATGGAAGCGAGTAAAAAAATGTAAATGTAAATATATGACAATATTTTTATTATCCTGTAGGTCACTAAATTATATTTATCCACACTCAAATCCAGAATTGTGTTTCTACATAAATGTGTCCCTCTGTGCTATGTGTTCATGTGTGTGTTCTTGGTGTATTTCTCAGGTACGTGAAAGGCTTCGGGTGGCGCTGGAGAGGGTGGCCACCCTGGAGGGACAACTAGCAGCTACCACACAGGAGGTGAGGTGTGAGAGTGTGTGTATGTCCTTCTGTCTGTTTGTGAATGTGCATGTGTGTGTTCCTGTGTGTGCTTATTGGTAAGCGAAACATCTGTTCGGTCCCTAGCAGACATCTGTTGAAGCCTCCAGTCTGATCAGATATATGCTTTAAGTGTCACACTGGGTGAGAGGCTCTGTCTTCTCAGGCCTCTGTTCACAGACACAGACACACACACACACAGAGACACACACACACACACACACACACACACACACACACACACACAGCCAGATATGCAAACTTCTCCTCTGTACTCATCCTTTTAAAAATGTCATTAAAGAAATCAGATAAAATTATGCTAAAAATTCACAGCAGGCTCAGTGAAAGCTGAATCCCAGTGGGTTATATAAGATTTAAAGTCAAAGCTTGTTAAGTTGCACTGATCACACACTTTTATCAGAGGTGCAGACCTAAACTGAAGCGACCCCTCCCTCTTCTGTTCTGAGTATAATTCATATTTGTAGTTATGTAAAATACGGTGGAGCATGTTGTCTGAAGCGTGCTGGCAGCCGGAGAGCTAGGCTTCCCTCAGAGAGGCTGGGTTTTGTTCTTTTTTTCTAAAAAATATATTAAATGTGTGAGTGTGTTCATTATTCTTTTTTTTTCTTTTTTCTTTTTTTTTTTAATCTACGTTGCAGCTGAACATGGTGAGACAAAGGAAGGACGGTGACTCAGTGGAGCGAACAGATGGATCCAAACCTACATGGAAGGTCTTCCTGGCTGTGTGATTGTTTTTCTGCTCTGTGCCTTATCTTATGCCTAAACTATTTGTCTGTCTGGCTGTTGGTTGTCTTTGTATCTTATTTCTGTCTTCCCCGAACACATTAACACATCTACACACACACAATACACATCAATATGGTGGCTTACTGGAGCTAAATGTGCCATATATCCTCCTTTACCTTTCTGATCACTCTGATAACATTCACACGCTGGCTCTCTACTCGAGCCTCCACGGTTTGAGGCCAGCCCTGAAATGAGTGCGCATTATGTAACTGTGTCTGGGTCCGTCCACAGGGAGTAACAAACTTCCCCACTATTAAACGGCAGTGCCTGTTTGTATCTGGATGAAAATCACCGATCCCCTGTGCGGACCCGACAGCCGAGGAAGAGCACCCAATTCACTGTGGCGCGCATTTCTTTGGCTGGAGGGAAGACAAAACAAAAATAAGTTTTAAAAAACAGTAGTTTTGTTCAAGGAATAATTCAACTTTGAACAATCAATAGCTTGAGATTAAGAAGGGATAAGGACAAGGAGAAGACCGTTTCAAATAATGGTCCATGGAGAGCATTTGAGAATAGGTGAAGAGGGAAATGCGAGTAAGAGGTTCAAGAGGAAGAGTACATTTTATTCTTAGAGTGTGAACTCTTCAAACACAGACTCTGTCAAGACATTTATGCATGACACCCGCTGACCTGCTGACAATCACCGCCCCCAAATGTGGCAACCAGCACCCTTTAGGGGACATCTGAACTCAAAACGCCATAAAATGATCACAACCACATGTGCTTTTCCAGCAGAAACCCCAACCAGGACAATATTAAAGCCATGTCGTGCTATTTCCAAAGTCCCCACAAGTGCATCTGAATCATTTGTTTGGCTAAACTGAAATTGTGCACAAATCACTAACTGTGTTTTATTACACAGCCCGAGAACATTCACCCCTGTCTTCCCCAGTGTTTCACGGTATGTTTATGTTTCTGTAAGGTATTCATGAGCAGGCAAAATTGGAACATGAGGGAGCGAAGGGGGTCCTACTAACTTTGGCTGCCCACTGTGTTGCCTGTCTGAATATGTGTCCCCGAAGGTTTGTTTAATTAAGCCCTGGAATTAACTGCATTTTGAGCTGCGAAGAGAAGAGAAATAACATCAAAACAACAACATGGCAGCCTAACCTCACACAACCCCACCTCCTATGCATAACACTCTACTCTGTTTTATCTAGGTCATCCAACTTTATAAGTTCTACAACAACTCTCAGTACCACCCATCCAACCATGGCATGCACATTTGTATATGTGCCTCAGTCCTAAAATACATTTTGTACGACAGTATGCATATATATGCATTAATGTTGTGTGTCCACCTTACAGAGACTGCCCAACGGTTCGATAGATGCCCATGACGATGGCAGCCGGGTGTCTGAGCTTCAGGAGCTGTTGGATCGCACCAATAAGGAGCTGGCCCAGAGCCGTGAGCATTCGGCCACTCTCAACGCCCGTTTGGCAGAGCTCGAGGCCGAGCTCGCAAATGCACGCAGAGAACTGAGCCGCAGTGAGGAGCTGTCACTCAAACAACAAAGGGAACAAAGAGAGGTGAGAGTAATGGAAATGTGCTTTTGTTCTTGGAGCACAGAGAACAGCAGGCTACAAAAACTTGAAGCATAATACATTATTTTATATTTTTTCTAAAAAGTACACCTTTGTTTTCCATGCCAGTTACTAGATTCTTGTACTTACTAGATATTTAAAGCAAAACACATATATATAATATATACATAAACACATATTTATACACAAAGAACATGTCTTTGCAGGCTTTTCTCTCATTATGCTTATGTTGTTGTGTCTCTGCACCCACAGAGAGAGGATATGGAGGAGAGGATAACAACATTAGAAAAACGCTATTTAGCCGCTCAGCGGGAGACCACACACATTCACGACCTCAACGACAAACTGGAGAATGAACTGGCCACCAAGGACTCACTGCACCGACAGGTAGCCTACACACAGCAACATTACACATCATCATGGGGTTAAAAAGATAACAGCATGCACGATAAAGCATTTACTGCCTGAGTGTGTAATTACCATTACCATTTAAAATGGTAAATAATCATTCAGAAATAGTTGGTGAAAAAAGCTAACTTGAAATGGATGATATCTGCCTCACTCAATGTCTCTGTTTCATTAAACCTAAACAAGTCCTCAGATACCTGACTGCGATTCAAGCATGGTGTCTGAAAAACAGCACAAGCAACAGCACAGTGAAATGCTTTGTCAGAAATCAGCTAATGAAGCCTGACACAAGGGCTAAATCAATATTTATTAATGTACCATATCATTATTCTGCTGTGCTCAGGCTTCACTGGATGTGCTACAAACCTAATGTGTTGTTAAGTGCCACCAAAAATGGCAACATTTGTCTTGATGCAAGGTGACATATGTCTAATGCGCTCTCAGTGTCTCCTGCAACATTTTAATATTTCATGCCTCAACAGTGTCATCCACAATGACGCTGAAAGAGTAATGAATCATCACAAGTTTTTTTTTTCAAATATGCCTATGTAAGGTATAAAGGAACATTACAGTCAGTGAACATCCTCCACAAAGGTCCATGTGTAGTTCAGGGTGAATCTGAGTTCAGCTGCACGTGGGGAATACCAGCAACATCCTCCATTCGTGTCCGTGTGTTGTGTCCTCGCTGCCCGCTGGCTGTGCTATGCTGATTACACCTCACTTGTGATTGCACGAATGTCCCTCTTTTTTCTTCGCGTGTGCGCATGTATGTGTCAGAGCGAAGAGAAGGTGCGCCAGCTGCAGGAGATGCTGGAGATGGCAGAGCAGAGGCTGGCTCAGACCATGAGGAAGGCTGAAACGCTGCCAGAGGTGGAGGCTGAACTGGCACAGAGAGTGGCAGCACTTTCCAAGGTAACACACACACACACACACAGTCACACACAGACACACACATACACACACATACACACACATACACAGCTGTAAAAAGCCTAGTAAAGAATACTGGTGCAATAAAATGAGAATTGGTGACTAGGAGATTTAAAACACAAAAGCAGATATAGACACAGTGACAAAGCTTATACTGAAGACAAAGGCAGGTGTACTCATATGTAAGTGTCTCCCCCTGCAGGCTGAGGAGCGCCATGGCAACGTGGAGGAGCGACTCAGACAGCTGGAGTCACAACTGGAGGAGAAGAACCAAGAGCTAGGAAGGGTGTGTGTGTGTGTGTGTGTGTGTGTGCATATGTGTGTATGTGTGTGTGTGTGTGTGCACCAGCCCTGCAGGGTTTCTCTGACCTCTCGTTATGGTGTGCATGTGCCTGTGCGTGTGCGGGCCGATGCTTCACATTAGTTGGATGCCTTAACTCTTGGCTCTGTGCTCCCTCATGCATACACGTACATACACAAACACACAGCACAGACACACATATGAAGCGCTCTCCATTTTCCTGGTGCACTGTTGCATGAATTTGAACCAAATCCACATATCTTGCTGCAACACCCCCCCACCCACCTCTCTCTCTATAAGACTGATTGGCTGCTATCTTTAGACTCTGAATAATTCACGCAAGGCTAATTTCTCTCTCTCTCTGTGCAATCTCATGACTATATTTAGTTAAAGGAGCTCTCTTAGGATGCGGATTTGTGTTTGTGTGTGTCTGTGTCAATTTACTGTAATGAAATTACCGTAGAATACATATTAAGCACAACACGTCCCATTTAAGAGACGCCGTTTAACCCTTTTTCATCGTCACGTAAATGACTGTAATTAAATCATTCTAGCTGCGAGATCCATTGTTAGCCAAGAAGACCTACATGTGGCAGCTGATGATCTCGAGCTGAATACACACTTCATCCTTTAATCCATGCAGAGATGCTTGATTAGCTGCATAAAGACACCCAAATGGAGTCCGTGTCAAAGAGACAAAAAAAGTGATGATGTCACCCCCCCCTCCCCCCACCCCCTCGTCTGGCTCTCTTCTCTTTGCTCATCAGGCTCGTCAGAGGGAGAAAATGAATGAGGAACACAACAAGCGTTTGTCTGACACAGTGGATCGTCTGCTCACTGAGTCCAATGAAAGACTGCAGCTCCACTTGAAAGAACGCATGGCTGCCCTGGAGGACAAGGCAAGGCCTGTACACACACATCCATCCAAGCGGCAGCTCATATCGCTGATGTTATTGCCTCACAGAACAAATGAATAAACAGTACAGCACATGTTCCACAGATTTGTTTTGACGCGGCCATTTGATTTTCTTTTGTCTAGAACTCCCTCATTCAGGACCTCGAGAACTGCCAGAAACAGCTTGAAGAATTTCACCACACCCGGGTCAGTAGGCCCCGAATGAATCACTTGATCACAGAGAACCACTGTGTTCTCACATCCAACTTAAACGTTATCAAATACACTTACTCAAGTGCTCTACATGAATACAACTTTGTTATTTAGATAGTTGTTACTTTGTATAAAAAATGATGAGTTAATCAAATATAAGGCATAGTTTCATATAAGGCAATTAGATTGTTACACTACATTACATACATGATGAGCCATAACATTACAACAGTGCTTTGTCCTTTGATTGGTCCTTCTGATACTCTACCTTATACTTGAGTATTTTTACTTTGTAAGGCAAATTTTGTTTACTTTGACTTTTTACTTTGACTTTCTTTAATGTATAATGAAACTGTAATGAATGTAGTTTGCATGTGCCTGTGCGGGCCGATGCTTCACATTAGTTCACATTAATCTCCCTCAGGAGCGGCTGATTGGAGAGATTGAGAAGCTGAGAAATGAGATTGACCATTTGAAACGCCGCAGCGGGGCGTTTGGAGATGGAACTCACCCTCGGTACACGCAGGCATACACCTCCTCAACACATGCTCTCTGACATACGCAGTCTTCAACACAGTACCGCATACACTAACCATATTCTGTGTGTCAGGTCTCACCTGGGCAGCTCCAGCGACCTTCGCTTCTCTGTTGTGGAGGGCCAAGATGGCCACTACAGCACAACAGTGATCAGGCGAGCACAAAAGGGCAGACTGTCTGCACTACGGGACGACCCAAACAAGGTGCTAACAATGTCTTTATCAGGCCAAAGCAACCCTGCCGTTCCTCACGTACACATACATTGAACAGGATGGCCGAAGTACAGATCACAGGATCATGTGTCAGCTATTCGTCTAACCGCATACTGCTCCTTTCCAGTGCTTTATCCAAGTTCATGTCTGCTTTGCTAATATGTGTCAGTGCTTGCCATCTATGATGATCTTCATGCCTAACTTACCATTCTCTACTAACCTCTCTGTCTCTGTCTTTCTTTCACCTGCCGCCATGGACATGCTGTCTGATGTAAGTTCCCTGTTCATCCATTTCTTCTCATAACTGGCCACATGCACTGTATTTTTTACGTGTGTTTAATCATAATTGATGTGGTTCATCCTTCTGATACATTTATTTATGATCAAAAACAGATCAATGGACACTGTATTTAACATGCGAACATGTTAAAGCTCATGTGGGTCTGTTGTGTCCAGGTGTGCGCCGTGTTTGAACAGGACTACCCGTCTCTGCGTGGGAGCGTCAGCCACCTCCTCGGCAGCGACATCGAGGCAGAGTCAGACCTGGATGATGACGTCAGCTCGACCCTTCTCTCCCCCAGCGGCCAATCAGATGCCCAGACTCTTGCTCTCATGCTGCAGGAACAGCTCGACGCTATCAATGAGGAGATAAGGTGCCAAATTGCAGGCACATTAGATTACAGCACATGGCGATCTCATGATCCCCATGGGGAAGTACGGCAGCAAGACTCAGATAAGAGGAGAACAAAGTATTAAAGATAATACAACAAACAATTACAAAAAAAAGAGAGCAGTTATTTTGAAGATACTACTGCAAATAAAGGTGCTGCTGCCTCATCTTTGTAATGCAATGCATAAAGGCCTGTGGCCAGACAGAATACACCAGAACTGATAGTAACATTAGATAGAGAGATGATAACATGTAGATAAGACTCTTCACTTTTCAGTTCTGTTTTCCTGCTGGAAGAGGATGCTGTTCATGCTGTTGTGTATACATTATATATATGTAATACAGTAAACAAGGAATTCCTGTGACATCTCAAAATATGCTTCTGCAGAGGAGATGCAAAATAGATGCTTAATATGCTGCAGAGGAGCCAGATTCCCTCGAAGTAATAACAATCTCTGTGCTACAAATGCTTCTATAATCCAATATTTGCCAGGATCTTTATTACATTTTTTCATACAATTAGAAATGATACAAAAATAGTGATTACTTAAAAGATCCAATAAGAATAGATAAGAAAAAAGGTCTTTGTTGGAAAAAGGGAAAAATTAAAAGTCTTTTGCTTTATAATTGATTAGACTGAATTTATTCCATTACCACATGGTACCATGGTGCATCTTCTTAATTTATGGATGAGTATGTATGTGTTTGTATGTGTGTGCAGGATGATCCAGGTTGAGAGAGAGTCGGCAGACCTCCGCTCCGATGAGATCGAGTCTCGTGTGAACAGCGGCAGCATGGATGGACTCAACGTGACGCTTCGACCACGGGCCCTGCCTACTTCCGCCACTGCCCAGTCTCTCGCATCATCAACCTCCCCGCCCACCAGTGGCCACTCCACACCTAAACACCACTCACGCAACGCCAGCCACCATCTAGGAATCATGACTCTGGTCAGAGAGCACACAAGAGCACGGCTTGTCATACAGCAGCAGTATGATCATTGTAAAAAGCTGTGTCGGTAACTGTGTGTTGTTTTGTTTGACAGCCAAGCGACCTGAGGAAACACCGCAGGAAAGTAGCAGTAAGTTTGCGAACAAAAAAAGAATTACACTGCTTTTTTTTTTTTACAACTGTGGCTTCCGTGACTGAGTTGGGGTTCCACTTTTTTGACTATTTCAGTCTCCAGTGGAAGTGGACAAAGCTACAATCAAGTGTGAGACATCACCTCCCTCGTCCCCTCGCAGTTTACGCTTGGAAACCAATTTTGCCCAGTTCACAGGCAGTCTAGAGGATGGCCGAGGGTAAACACACACACACACACACACACACACACACACAAGACGTGTGATAAGACGTATATGTTTATACAAAAGCACATAACAGGTAAAATCAGTACAAGATCGCTTTTGTATTGTTTTATTGGTCCAGTTCAACTTTCCACTGACAAGTCCTGAAAGTTCCTGAATATGGTAAAGATTTTTGTCATAACTGTTTGCAGCAAGCAGAAGAAAGGCATCAAGTCATCCATTGGTCGATTGTTTGGGAAGAAGGAGAAGGGTCGAATGGAGCAGACTGTAGGCAGGGATGGACAGCCTCTCCCGGCCTTATCAGGTACACTGCAGACTGCATACCATATCCCACACTGCTGCAGACTGTGTGTGATTTACATCTGAATCAATACTCTTTTGCTATATTTCAGACTTTGAGATGGGCATCGGTGACACTATGACTCTGGGAAAGCTGGGCACACAGGCTGAGAGGGACCGCAGGATGAAGAAAAAGTAACAGCATCTTCTCTTTCTCTAATTTTGTGCCTTTTTCTTTTGAACCAATTTTAATATATTCACTAAGCCTTTGTCCATTTTTAATTTTCTTATTAGACACGAGCTTCTGGAAGACGCCAGGAAAAGAGGTCTGGCATTTGCCCAGTGGGACGGTCCTACTGTTGTCTCATGGCTAGAGGTACACCACTGCTCTACTTTTATATGCACCAACTTTACATGTTGATAACACCTCCCTTTTGCTGTCCTTATGTCAAGCTGTGTCTACACTTAATGCAAAACTGAGTACAGCGACATCAAATACTAAACAGTCCATTACATGCTGAACACTCCCTTCACCCATCTATCTGACCTTTTATGGCGACAAAAGTGGTGACGTTGAATATCTTGATGACTCTCACCAGCTGTGGGTGGGTATGCCAGCATGGTATGTGGCAGCCTGTCGTGCCAACGTGAAGAGCGGAGCCATCATGTCGGCTCTGTCGGACACAGAGATCCAGCGGGAGATTGGCATCAGCAACCCTCTGCACCGCCTCAAACTCCGCTTGGCCATCCAGGAGATGGTCTCCCTCACCAGCCCATCTGCGCCCCTTACCTCCAGAACGGTAAAATAAAACACCAAATACGCCTCCACGATTACTGATATCATTACTAATAAACAAATGAGCACATGAAAAAAAAACAGTCCAGGATTGTAAATATGAACACATTGCCCTTCACAAAACACTCAAAACCTCCTTCTCTATTAAGGTTAACCTTCACTCTGCACCCTGGGGTGATGACTCTTCACTCTTTTTTGCTTTGTTTGTGCTTCCGTTCAGTCCACAGTGGAGGCTCACTTTATGCCTTCGACTGGGGTTGACTTTTTCTGCTGCCATAAATTGCATGGGGTTCTGTGGGAAAACGACACAAATAGTGCCAGATATAGCTGCAAGCTACCTGCCTGAAATACACTCCCTCCCTTGGCATCACTCAACACACTGTTTGTCTGTGTGTGTGTGTGTGTGTGTGTGTGTGTTTGTGCTTGTGTGCCTCTGTGTGTGCGTGCGGGGGTTGGTGGGGGGGTTGTATGTGTGAAAAAATATACACGAGTGCATTCTTGGGTGTGTTTTTGTGTTTGTGTGCTTGTGTGTGTGTGTCTGGGTGTGTTTTTGTCCTCTGAGCAGTCCTCCGGAAATGTGTGGGTGACTCATGAAGAGATGGAGAACCTGGCTTCCTCCACTAAAGCGGTCAGTACCATCTGGGTGCTCCCCTCCCATTCCCCCCCTCCACAGAAACACTCTCTCACACTCACACTGTCCCCACCACAACACACGTCATCTCCCGGAAGTTAAAAAAAAATACTCCCCACATCACACACTAACGCATTTTTGTGCTTGTGTTGATATTTGTACGTGGTTTTTGTACCTGTTATAACCTGTGGTCATGTGGCCTTTGTCGACAGTGGCTGATGTGATTGAGGCTTATCTGCTGCAGAGTAAAATTCAGAAGAGCTTCGTGTGTGTGTGTTATTGAATGTGGAGTATGAATGTCATTGTTCTGTCTCTCTAACCCTGTATATTGTCTCTACCATGCTGCCACTCAGGAGAATGAGGAAGGCAGCTGGGCACAGGTGAGGTCACTGATCTGCCAACATCTGTCTACACACACTCTGAAACTGTACCCACACGCCTTACCAACACACACATACGTGAAGGTGATTTGGCTGCCAGATCATCCTCAGTATCATGTTCTGGACATAGTAATTGGAAAAGAGGCAGATTAGGAGATGACACCGTGATAGCGAAAAAGCTAAATGGTATTCAGCCATCATTAATTTCACTCTTTAAATCTGCCTTTTGCCACAGTGGCTAAATGTCATCTGTGAAAAGGGCAGATCTGTAGATAGAGTTTGGTTACCTTTATGTAATTCCAGGCATATTTTTACCCATCATCAGTCTGGGCATTGGTCTAATCAGAGAGAGCAACTAAAAACACCTGTGTGGCTGAGCAAGGCCTTTTTAATAATGCAGAAGTGATGAAATCAAATTATGATATGATATGAGGGGCTCAAAATTTACAGTTTTGTCCCATCAGTGTTTTTTCTTAATATACACACAGAAACTCCAAGAAATGTGTTTCAGTTTTTCGGACATTTATTTTTTTCTTTGAGCTTTTTCACAGCACACATTTTGATTTGTCTCAGCATGGAAAGCACAGGTGTATCTAATAACATTAATGATGGCTTAGTTCCAGTTTTAGTGTCCCAGTAAGTACTGGAGACAGTGAGCAAGCATGCGCGATACCAGGGCTGTGGACCTGGCACATCTAAATAGAATGCAGCCATTTTTAATGTTATTATATTTATGTCACGTGTGCTTTTGCTGATGTCAAGATATCTGCTGCAAAAAAGACCTGCTGTACTTTTAGACCAACAGTTCAGTCTGCTCCAAGCACTTGTATTATTTAAAGCACACACGTGGAATTTTTATGTCGTCTTCTCCCGGTAGACTCTGGCATATGGCGACATGAATCATGAGTGGATAGGGAACGAGTGGCTGCCCAGTCTTGGTCTACCTCAGTACCGCTCCTACTTCATGGAATGTCTGGTGGACGCACGGATGCTGGACCACTTGACCAAGAAGGACCTGAGGAGCCACCTCAAGATGGTGGACAGCTTCCATAGGTCTGCAGCCACAGGGCAGATTATCTTAGCTGCCGTGTGATTAGCATGTACCTTGGATAACTGGAGAAAGATGACTAATGGTGCATATGTATTTGTGCTTTTCTATGTTTTTTGTGCATGTTGCTTTATTTCTATGTGTGTTTTTTTGGGTGCGTGTGTGTATCAGGGCTAGTCTGCAGTATGGGATTATGTGCTTGAAGAGACTCAATTATGACAGGAAAGACCTGGAGCACCGGAGAGAGGACAGTCAACACGACATGAAAGGTACACTTTACACACACCCTGATCTACACATAGTGACAAAGAAGCAAGCACGCACACGCATGCACACACACACACAGACACACACGTTCTAACATGAGTGCATAACCACGCACACATCCACAGTCAAATCAGGACAGAGTACCACCTAGTGGTCTTGCTTGATATTGTCAAATTGGCCTGAGCATTAAAACAGCTGCACATTAGACTGTCAAAAAGCCAACTGAAGCAGGCCTGCAATCTTATCATCCAAAGCTCCACATACCAAGAGTAGTCCCCACACACACACACACACACACACACGTAGATCCAGCCAGCCCCCTCGCCCTTTTGACCTTGAGTTCTGCACATGAACTTGACTCAGCTGTCACGTCAAATCACAATCCTGCCCTGTTTACACACACACACACACACACACACGCGCGCACACACGCACACACACCGCCTGTTCCAACTTGGAAAGCTGGCTGACAGCTGTGCTTTAAATGAACAAAGGGAGTGTGCCAGTGAGTTGACACTATGTGGACATGCACATTATCTCTTTATCTCTCTCTATGTCTCTTTCTTTCTCTCTCTAGCTCACTTTCTCTAAATCGCGTTGCTCTTATTCACTGGTACAGACGTCTCCTGAACTACATGACATTGTGCTGCAGTACAATAAATCTGAGCCTTTCTTTAGACGTGTTGGTGTGGACCAACGAGCAGGTGATCCACTGGGTCCTGTCCATTGGTTTGAGGGAGTACAGTGGCAACCTGTTGGAGAGCGGCGTCCACGGAGCACTCATCGCTCTGGACGAGACCTTCGACTACAGCAGCCTTGCGCTCATCCTGCAGATCCCTATGCAGAACACGCAGGTGGTTATCGAGGAAAACACGACTGTTTGAAATGGCAGAAAAATCTCAAGTGTAATCCAATTGTTAGGCACAGCTTGGTCCATTTTGTGGACAGTCTTAATGTATTATGAAATAAAATATCTGTGACGACTAAAACCTCCAAATGTATCAGTAAGATATAATAATAATATTCCACACATTCAGCACACTCGTTCCCTACAAGCTCTTTTATGCAACCAGTCCATCTTCCAGTGAGGGTTTTTATATCGGTTGATTTATTTTTCAGTGAAGCAGTATTTTATGTGTAGTCAGCATTTCCTTCTCCTGCTGGCATCGCTGTGTTGTTCTCTGATCAAAAAGATTCTGTTGTTCTCACTCAGAATTCACTTGAAAGAATTTCATGGCCGCTGGCTTCAGGACAGATTACTTGCCCGCACTTTCATATTCAGGCGAAGGAAAAAAAAAAAAACATTCAGGTTACTGCTATTTATCAGAGGAGCTGCTCATAAAAGGTATTTCCAGAGCTTTTACTGACATTTTGCCATCATCTCCCGTTAGCATCTGACCCTGGTTGGTTAACCCACAGCTTCACTGCGTCTGCTGCTGAAAGAGCTCGTGTGTGTTCTTTGTTTCAGGCGCGGCAGGTTTTAGAGAGGGAGTTCAACAACCTGTTGGCCTTGGGGACTGACCGACGACTAGAGGAGGTGATGTCTCAAGCTTTGATCAAGCGCAGTGCTGTTGAGTAAAGGCCAATTGTCTGACCTTGCTTTCTTGATGTCCCTGCAGAGTGGGGACGACAAGTCTTTTCGACGCTCTCCGTCATGGCGTAAGAGGTTTCGGGCACGCGAGGGAGGGACAGGGCTGGGCATGATGGCAGGCTCCATGGAAACGCTCCCTGCTGGCTTCCGCATGCCCTCCATGTCCATGCCGCCCTCCGTTAATCTGATGCCCAAGAAACAGCTCCAGCCTGAAGGTGTGTCACAGTACTAACCACACTCCTCTGGTTCAGCCCATGTATTTTTCTGTGTATCTATGTGCTTCTTTCTTGCTTGTTGTGACTGACTAACTGCATGCTGTGTCCTTTCTGTCCCGCTGCGCCCGAACCCCCCCTCTGTGCCACGCCCTGTCAAGCTCCTCCCCCGGCGCCCCCGAGACTCGACCCCTCGGCCGTGCGGACCTATTCATGCTAACTTCTCTTTGCTTACTAACAGGAGCGCTAATGCTAACAGGTAAGCTGAGCTAAACCCCACCTGAAACTGCTGCACTTACAGGTCAGTGAGCTTTTTAACCAGCATTGCCCAGCTGTGTGGCATGAGGCAGGAGTGTGGCACTAACTTCACAGCAGCTGGCTAATGCACTAATTTTAGTCTTTAAGCTAGTTAACAACATTTTGCTCAAAAGCCTTTGGTTTCCCATTGTGGAGAGCGCCCGGTAGATTGTTTTGGTATCACCTCCATCGAGGTTCTACGTAAGCTGAGCCGATAAGAAAAGGGGACATTAAAACACTGATCGGTCCTCTGCCCAATAAAATCCTTAACTTTTTTTTTTTTTTAAAGAAATCAACAACTGCTCTGTCTAGTGCTAATGAGCAAGCTAGCTAGCCAGCCAACGCATAAGCCAACACGAATGCATCATTAGTCAGTGCTGTTGTTGCGTTTTGTGCTACTGTTTACGTTTGTTATGTCACATTACGTTGTTGCTTCGTATTGTGTTGTAGCAGTTCATTTCATAAGGCATTGCTCTGATGACCAGCTTAAAATCACGGCCACACTGAGGCGCTTTGAGGGGAGTCAGCTGAGACCTAAAGAGAGACAAAAAGACAAAAACTCGACTTAATCTGGGGCCAAATATGACTCGAAATGAATCCTAATGTTGCTGCTTGTCTGCTGGAAGTGTTCCAACACTTTTATTGTAAGAACTTCTTGAGGCATATTTTAAGCAGATTAAAATGCAGCTTTAAAGTCTGACACATAGTCAAGAAATCCCATAAAGACCAAAACCAACAATAAACTGGTCCAACCAGCACTGCCTGATATAGCTTATTCTTCTGTGCTCCATTGTTGTCCCACTATTAAAAGGACATGAATGATCTGCAGTGTTGCAATGTTCATTCATTGTGTTGAGGCTGCACACTTGATTTTACTTTAATGACAGTCCCATACACCATGCTAGAAAATCTACAGTAACGCCAGCCATATCCTTTAAAGGCTCATATTGTATGTTGTTAGTAAATATTGCTCGTAATAATTTAGAGACTAATAAAGTGGTAAAGTATTATCATATGTTGTAACGATTCACCCGTTCATTGGCCAGGGAAAAGTCACACGCAAAATGAAGTCACAGGCGGATCAGCCGGAAATGCTGAAATTACTCATTTAAATTAAACTGTGATTGGCTAAGCAAAGAAGACATACGACCGATATTTATCAATAGTAAAAGGAAACACAAGAAAGCCAAGAGATTAGGAGAGCGGAAAACTCACGCTGTATTTAAACAAAACACAACCAAAACACAGCAGCGTAAATAGCACAGCGATCACATCAGCTGTTTCCAAACAGCGCAGCACATTAAATCAGGGACAGTTATGTCCCGGCACAAAACCCACTGTCTCGGAGTCTCTGTCAACAAAGCAGACACGCTCAGTCTCACCGTAAAATAAACCCACAGAAAAGATGAAAAAATGTTGATCCACGGAAAGAAGAGAAAAAAAAATGTAATTCCTCTGGAAGAGTTCGGGCAGTTCACAGGCAAGACGCCGCTACAATACCAAAAAAACAAAGCGCAATCTCACCAATCCACGCGTTGGGTAAAATCCAATCTCATGCAGACCACCCCAGATTGCTTGGAGGAAAATCCACGTGCTTGGATCCACTCCTTCCACAGCTCCAGGTAGCTACAGAAGATTGAGGCCCACCACCGCCGTTTCACCTGCCGGCTCCAAACAGGAAGCCCCCACCTTTCTTCCCCAAAGCATTTAACAGTTCCGTCCACAAACCCAGCCCATAAACATGATTGACATTACAGGGACCAAATGATAACATACCTATAAAATTCAACTAATTAATTTAAAAAACGTCATGTAAAAAGTGATTTTTGGTGCGACCTTTACAATGTATAATTTGGTTTATTAATGCCACGGGTTCATTGTATGTTTTTAATGTTACATGGTCTACAAGTTGTTTCACGCTGTCTTCCATTCTGTGTTTATTGTACATGTCAGAGTAAAACAGTAGAGTCTTTTCCTTCCTTTCTCACTTTCTTCACCTTTTCTCTCTCTTCCAGTGCATTCTCATTACCTATACGGACACATGCTTGCGGCCTTTTGAGAGTGATATGCCAAATCTGGAGAGGGAGTCCTGGGTGCCACAGGGGTGGGGTCTTCACCCCTTTTGTTGCCCAGCCTCACCTCCCACCTTTCATCTCTCACCTCTCCTTCGGACACGTGCAATACAGACGCCATCTCTAACCTTTGAACTCTGAGAGTGCTCATTGGCTGCGCTCGCTGCTGTAAAGGAGACTCATCCCTGTCTCTCCCAGTTTACCCTAGTGCTCCCAGTAGCCTTGTTGTTGTGGTGTTGTGCTCCTGCTCCCCTGGTCTCAGCTGTGGGTTCTTTTTCTGGTTCTGATCTCTCAACATGGCCAAGTTCAAATCAGTCCTCCTGTGTCATCCCGTCCTAGGCGACTCAAAAGTTTTAATGTGAAAATTTTAAAAAATGTCAAAAAATTGAAAGGATGGTGACAACAAGATGTTGATTTTGACTTGGGAATGATGAATACTTGTATAAATGGCAGATCCCACTGCACATTGCCCCTCTACCGGTTATGCAAGGTATTACTCATTAATTGTCTCTGTACATAAAATGGATGACTTATGTTTTTTATATAAATATATAAATATATATATATATATATATATTGGAAATATATATGGAAAATAATACAATATCATTGCTGTATGAAACCCAATGCCCTGTATTCGATAGTGACTGTTCTCTCTCTCTTTCTCTTTCTCTTTCTTTCTCTTTCTCTCTGTGTCGGACCTTTGTGTGTCTTTTGCTGTATGCTGTAAGTGTGTGAAATGTTAGTGGGAGGGTCTAACTAAGGAGGGGGTGTGTTTCTACAAGGACTCTTCACAGGTTCATGGGTCCAATTTCAGACTTCTCTCTTTGCCTCTTCTCCTGTCCTTTCCTCCCCCCCCCACTTCCCCTTTTGACACTATGTAGCTGTTACCTCTCCTCTCTTCGCCTCTCGCCTTCAGTATGACACTATGTAGCCTAGAATAGAGTGAATCCTTTAATATGAAGAGTGTGTGTGTGTGTGTCTGTGTGTGTGTGTGTGTGTGTGTGTGTGTGTGTGAGTGCACGCGAGGGAGCAAATAAGTCTCTCTACTCGAGACTTGTGGAGAGGTTGTGTGTGAAAGGCCGACCCCAGCCATGTGACCATGACTTTTCTCTGTGGATGGGTTAGTGTGAACACTGTAGCTCCTCTGTTGACTCCTTACTTTCTCTCAAATCAAACTGTAAACTGCTGCTCAACATCAGCCAATGATATACACGTAAAACTGCTCAAAGTGACGGTCTGATCCCGTTACCATCGCCTCCCGTTCAGTTGCCATGGAGACATGCCAGAGAGTAGTCAGTACTCTTGGCTGACCAACTCCTCATCCAATGAGAACACAGCATATGAAGTGAAGTGCTGGATGGGTGTGCAATCTTTTATTTATTTATATTATTTTACAGTTTTTCCAAGGTGTCTAAAAGGTGTAATGTGCTATGTGGCAGCTATGAGTACTGTGTCTTTATTCCAGGTGTGAACAATGCTGACAAATCAAGATTTTATTATTTGGCTATTTAAAAAAGTGAACTGTATTTATGACAC
>JAVQJZ010029241.1:0-10185 GCA_036025355.1 Leiopotherapon unicolor | reverse complement strand
CTTGTTTAGAGTTTTTCAAAATGTGTGATAATGTGCTAAACTAAAAATCATAGCTGGTTATGTCACATAACTAAAATAGGCCTTAGAGTAAGCACACTGGGCAGGACTTTCATTTCTCTTGATTTCCACAGGATCTCATTCACACGCGTGCCAGCAGCTGGTTTGGGCTTGGCTTCATCGCTGCCCGGACACAGAGCAGACATGATGTGAGGGAGGGCGGAGGGTGGGGGGGGGGTGGGCGATGTGCCCTGCAGGCTTACATGTAACTCTTTGCTTCACACTGATGGAAATAAATAAATGAACTGGACTATGTTTGTGTGAAGCCAATTACGTTTGGGAGGTGAGGAGAGAGTGGGAGGGATGGACAAATCAGGGACCAAACCCCTGTTTGCATGTGACAGCAGCAGAAGGAGGGAGAAAATTCAGTTTGGAGGCTTATGGTGTTTAAGTGTAAACGTTTCCTCATCCCACTTCACTCCCTCTAACCACCACTGTCTTTCCATAAAAATATTCTGAACTGTTGCTGCTGACAACAAATCAACTGTTAAAACACACTGCAAAAATAAAAGAGAGATTTATTGTGTATTTCTGCGTTTAGCTGTGTGTCTCACCTGGTCTGTGGAAGGCCAAAGTTCGTGCCCACCCCAGCACGAGGAAGACTGTGGACCACCTTCTTGACCGTGGCTGCATCTGGGAAGTTGAACATGACGGCAGCTGTAGAGAAACACAGAGAAACTATTACTACTTTTATCCATTATATATTCACATTCTTTGTATGGTGTAAAATCATCGAACTGCCACTCAGCTCTTCATGAGAATTTGAATAGTATTTTAAATGTGTCTCGATGTATGTATATATATATTCATACATACATATATACATATCTATCCATTAAGGTCACAATAACAAAGTGAAATGGTTCCATATAGGTAATTATGAGGTGCTGCCTTACTTCTGTTGGCCATGAAGATTTCCAGAGCAGTGTTCTGCAGTAGGTAGCGTCTGGAAAAGACAGCACGGATCTCTGTGAACAGCCATTTTCCATGAAGACCTTCTGTGTAGGCTAGAATCTAGAAGACAGGAGGCAAAAGAAAAGAGAAACCAATTCAGTTCAGCTGGGAAATAAAACTGTAATAACAAAAGGAAATTAGTAAAAGAGGGAGATCTGGGAAGGAGAGAAGAGATCAGAAGAAAGCAAAGGAAGGGAAGGAAAGAAGAGGAGGCATCAACTGAAGGCTAGGTTAAGTTCATTTTTCACACAGTGATGGCACGACAGCCTGAACAGCACGATTAATGTCTTATATTGATCAGCCTCAATGAAAAAGTGATTCCTTCAGCGAGAGAATGGGCGCCATTCAGCTGGAAGGACTGACGGAAACGTTCAGTTCACTAAAGGATAATCCATATTACAGCACACAGATGGTCATGAACATCAGAGTTTTACTTTAATACATGATAACAAAAACATCCTTTCAAATACAAAAATGGTTTAATGTGACATGGTTGAGGTAAAGAATCTATTTTGAATCTATTTCTTGCTACACATCTGATTGGAGTATATATATTCTCTATTTCCACGTGATAACTGACACAGAGGTCAAACAATATTATGTTAGCCAGCTCCAGATTTGAAAATGCTTCGATGAGCTGAGCTTAATCTGTCCCAGTGGGGACTGAGGTAGCTGTCACGGTAACGTGTTCTGATGGCTGCCACAGTGCCTGACAGACCCGGCCCCTGTGATTTGCACTGCTACTAATCCAGCATTTAGATTTGCTGCTAACCCACTTAGCACTGCTCTGTTGACTAGGCTTTTGTTTCAACCCCTGCTTTTACTTTAAAGGCGTCTCCTGACAGTGGGGGTGCACAGGGATGTGGCAGAAAGGTAAAAAGGGACAGTTTAGGTTGTCACAGCGCGGTTGAGAGGCTGTGCTATTAATCAGAAATATTCAAATGTTAAGCAAGCAAGCTAGGACTAGTTTAAAGTTAAAGGAGCTCATTAAAGGCAGGGGACAGCAGAGCAGACCAGCTGAGGCCTTTTCCAGCCAGCTGAGGACAGCATCTCGCTCGCTGTCTCTATGAGGAATAAGACCTGCCTGCATCACGGGCTCACTTCAAAGTCTCTGGAGTTCAATTAAATGCGGATTAGAGGCTCGGAGAAGCTGGCTGGGGCTGCATCCAACCAGCCTCCTATCTTCCTGATTGCAAACACGTTGGATGATCTTCCTTAACAGGGGCTCAAGATGACTATACCAGTCACAGTCCGCCTGTAGCAAAGACCATCGCAAAGAGAAAGGAAGAAGCACTTCATGATGCTAATTCATATATTTGTGAGAAGTGAGCAACATCTGTGAGGAAAGGTGTTCTTTTCAGATATTAGATTTTATTTTCTTCCACTTTCTTTTGATTTATACTATGAGGGTAAATAACAGAGCAAGTCACTCACGTCTGTACAACTAACCAGGAAACATGGGAAACAGCTCATTATAACCTGATAATTGGTGAGCTTTAGAGAAGCTGGTGTGCATTTTAATTTAGTTACCTTTGGGCAGTGCAAGGTTAACTCGTTTCCCTGCGTTTCCAGTATTTATGCAAAGCTAAGCTGGCCAGCTGCTGTCTGTGGCTTCATATTCACTGTTTTTTTATTTTATAAACTGAGGTTTAGATGTTTGTGATTAAATTTCACACATTATAAGACTGGTATATTGGAAGACGCATTTCTAACTGTACAATAGTCTGTAAAAAGAGAGATTGGGGGGGCAAATAAGAGGCTGTGCTTAGTTATTAGTTCCCAAGAGTCTTGTTGCAACTTGAAATGATTGAATTTGGATGACAAATAGGTTACAACAGCTGATTTGTTTTTATACTGTCAGGCATGATGGCTATCAAATGAATATGTCAGGAACCCTACAGAAATCCCAGATCACACCATTCCCAGCCAAAGCTGGTTTAATGCTATTTTATCTGTGATTTTTTTTGTAAAAGCTCCTCTGCTTCCATCTGATCAAAAATGAAATTCCCGTTTCAGGTGCACGATGAGTGAACACTCGAACGGTAACCTTTCACCTCCAAAAAGGGAGTGGTTGACTCATTTCATCCCCAGGAGTGCAGTCATAGACCCCCCAACGGATGTCAAGAAGATGCCCATGGCTGATGTGATAAAGCTGCAGTCTCTGATTCCACAGACAGATATGACAGTAGCGGAGGCAGCCAGATATCATATTTTTCTCTGGACCGATGAATCTCCCCGGAACGCTGTAAATAGCACTCTATGTTCCCAAGATCATCGTCCCTATTGGCGGCGCCCTTTCCCTTGCAGATGAAAAAGCTGAGCGGGTGACAAGGAGCGTGACAAACTATCCGTGCTGTAATGCTCGAGCCGCTCTGACCACGTCTGGACAAATTACAATGGTGTGGAGGTTATTGTCCGAGCTGGAATTATGGCTGCACCAGCTTCCCTCTGTGATAAATAGTGATGGTGGAACTAGATCAGTCAAACTCAAATAGATGATAAGGCTACAGAAGCAGAAGTGGATTTTCTTCAAATTTACATTTTACTGTTTGAACAAAAAAAGGTTGTTCAGTTAAACAATGATAAAAATGAAAAATGAGAATGAAAAGGGGAAAGAAGATTCCATAAAAGGAACATAAAAAAGGATCAGGCGCTTTTACCTCAACGTGATTGGTTGAGTATAAAGCGCAGTTTTATTGATGTTTCATTTCACGTGGAGCATTATCCATGGATTCAGGTCTGGTGCGTCCTGAGATCAATTTCAAAGCGTCACGCGGGAGGACGCAGCCAAACAGAAAACAAAGGAACTAGTCTTGATTGAAATGCTTTCTCTCTCTCGCTCTCTCTCCCTCTCCATCTCTCCCTCCTCCTCTTTCAACCTGTTTGTGCGCCGGGCGGCTGCTCATTTCTGAAGCACTGTCGTTTGTCTCTGTCAGATGCCCAAAAGACTGCAGAATGAAGAGGGACACATGAAGAGGGGCCGGGTGACTGTGGCTTCGGTGTGTAACCACAAACACACACACACACACACAAACTGTCAACGCTGAGTCTCGCAGACAGTCCTCTCCAGTGAGCCTTCTCCATCTTCCTTTCCTTCGCGAACCCAGTTTCCTTTACCAGATGCTGCCTCCTCAGAAACACGGGTAAAGTCAGGAGCGCGGTGACACGCAAGAAAATTTAATTGAAACTGCACCGAATTAGGTGAGTTAAGGGAGCAACAGTCCGACTATCAGCGGCGTGGTTCAAGATAGATGAGGCTCTCAACTGCCTTTGCTGTCGCCAGGCTGAGCGTGTGTGTGTGTGTTTTGGGGCTGATAAGACCCTTTGAGTTGAAGAGGACAGAAGCCATTGCCAATTCCTAATAAAGTAAATCTTATGTCATAAAATATGGAAACACGTCACGTTTTAACACCAGTGGTGTTGTTTTCGTCAAAGAAAGGCTTAAAAAACGCACATAAACAGCGTTTGATAAGCACTATATGCATATTTGCTCATTCAGTTTAATGTGCTACGCATCCTTGAAGGAAAATGAGGTGATTGAAGTTCAATTTGTTGCCTGTTATTAAGTATTTCCGCATGGCTGCCTCAGTTAAAGGATAATGGATGAGGGATTTATTATTACCTTTTGGTCAAATGAAGTGGTGTGGGAGATAAGGTGATGAAATTAATGAGCGGGAGGAAGAGAGGTGATCCATCAACATCAAAACGGAGACGAGGGACAAGTGGTGTTGGGAGAACTTGATAGGATTCATAAATAAATAAATAAAACCTGTGGACTTATCAGCATGTAGAGTTGCTTATTGCTTTTCATTTCCCAAAAGCCATCTACTTCCCACCCCTCGACACCCGCTACTCCACATGTCACATGACTTTTACATGAAAACGACGGACTGCAGATTCTGAAAACTTGTGTTAAATGAGACTCCACTTCTTTTTAAATTCAAAAGTCACAGACACAAAGTAAACCACAGCGCATAGGTACATCGAAGCACGCCACCTCTCACTCTTTCTCACTTGACTGGACGCAGAATCAAGCCATCTACAATAGCCGGAGTTCCACCGAGACACTGACGGCGCTTTTACCGCAGCAGCAAATGAGAAAGAAAGCACAGACAAACACGAGCTGACATTTAAGGGCTTTTTTGACACTCTCGTCTGGTGCATCCACGAAAACATTGCAACTCTTACAGTCCCACTCTCAGCATTCTTTACCCATCTTCCTGTTACCTCCTCCTCCTCCTCCCCCACCACCACCTTCACCCACACCATCCTCTGTTCCACACTGGTAAACGAGGCCTTGTCACCCCCCATCAGTAAATGAGTTCATCGGACTAACGAGCGAGCAAAGGCCCCCGACACGCTAACAAGGGTCTGTTGGCTGCCTGCGCCTCTGGACCAATCAGGACCCTCATCACCGTTGACACAAAGCCTCCCAGAGCCCTCTGGAGCCAATTAAGACAGATTTTGCTTTTGAGATTGAGTGATAGCCCAAAAAAAAAAAAAAGAGGAGGTAGCAGGAGGGAATGAGACTGCTGTAGTGGAAAGAGAAACATACAAGATTCCTTGAAAGAGGTTTGCGTTTCAAGCAGGTAGAAAGCGTACGTTTGGTGAGAATTTGTTTAGAGGCTGCGCTTGGGGTGAAATAGGAAAGTCTTCCAAGAGAGAAAAATATTACCCCCTCACCATAAGAAGCTGAAATCATATGACTTTAGGACAGTGCAGCCACATGACTCTGCTTTCACACTCCAACGGTTCTCCTGTAGCCTTTGTGCCTCAGCATGAGTGTGATTCAAGCAACTGGCCATGACACAATCTCTGAGCAGCCACACGCTCTGTGACTGCTGAACTATGGTAGCTGGGCAAGCAGTGAAATAAAAAATAAAAATATGCATGAAAAGTAGAAAAGGTGATATACTTGATTAATGAACAGCCAACGTTACCAACAACAATGGTTTTTTTTAAATAATTGTTCAACATTTTAGGAAATCTGCATATTTGCTTTCCAAGTGCACAGAGCTAGAAAAGATGGATGACTTTCTCATATCCATCCTGGAGCTGTTTTAGAGTTGTTGATGAGCACATTGAACAGACCCAAGCTAGCAGTTCACCTCTGTTTCCAGTTTTGTATGATAAGCTAGCAAATCAGCTGCTGGCTGTAGGTTAATTTTGGATATAAACAGAAGAGTTGAACCTCATCCAACTAAAAAGAGCATTCCCCACAACGTCAAATTTGCACCTACTGCTGTTAAAGATAGTTAAACAGCTACAAATAAAATGAATTAGCAGACAAAAGTTGTTGTATTTATAATGGACAACATATATTGCTGACAGAGTATTGGATGCATTATCAGCACGGATTCAATGTAAGTAGTGGAAAGCATTTGTGTCCACTAGTGTTTGATGCACAATTGGCACAATTGTTCAACCATCATGTAACTAATTCAAGATGTAATCACTGGTCACACATAAAGGTCTATTTGCCTCGAGGGAAGTAAAACAAACTACAAGGTAAAAAAAAATAAACTCAACTAAGAAGCTGCGCTGGAGTGTGAGAGAATTAAAGCAAAATAAACAAGCCCAGCTTGTAGCAAGTGTAATGTTATGAAGCCTAAAGGCTCAGCGCATTCAGTCCCAAACATCACCCAGTCAGAGTTTGCACTCCCTGAAGAAAGTCTCCTTTGAAAAGGTCTTTGGGGCCACTTAGTTTGAATTTAGCCTAATAAGGATTAAACCCCTTTTTGGCCCTTTTCACTGTTTGCCAACAGGTTAGCCTTTTCTCCTTTCCTTTCCTTGGCTGCTTAGCCTTTTTGAAGTGGGAACAAAAAGAAGGTCTTCTGTGGATTTAGGGAAATGCTGCAGTGGTCTCGAGGTTAATTGGTGGAGAAGTGAAGACTTCAGTGCATGAAGTCATTATCATACAACCTTTGGGCATAAACCACAAGGACAAAAGGCTCAAAAAGGCCCTGACATATAACAAGATAGCAGCGATTCTAAACACTAATGGAGATAGTTGTATGGACGTACATAAACATACAACGCATAATTGAACATAAGACAAGTTGTGACCTAAACAAGCACATGTAACTGATTTTTGGGGGTTTCTCAACAGTAAAGTGGTAAATTACAGAGTGACACCATTCAGTGTTGCCTGAGTATATAAAAAGGCCCAAATTGTTTTTTTAAACATAAAGATCAGTGCTTCCTTTTTTTCCCCCCAAAACGGCTGAGATTTGGGGACACAAAGGGCAGAGTTAGTGGCTCAAAGGTGATGGCGAACAAAGGATGGATAAGGCTATGTAAGTGGAGGGAAAAGGGATGTGAAATGCAGCAGACACCCACAAACTGAGAAGATCCTCTCGGCTGTCTTTGCATTATCGTAATGTGCTTTTAGGACCGTTATCATTAAAAGTCATTCAAAATTTATTTGCGCTGGAATACAACTTGATCTTGGTATAGCTCAATACTGCGCACAAAGAAGAATTAAATTAATACATAACTTTAAATGGACGATAGCACCACAACAACAAAGATTAGGCACAGAAACAAAGATCTGCTTTGCACTCAGATACAGTGCCCATTAAATGCACACACCAGCTGCTACATTTAAGACCTTAATAGTTTTGCTGGACACCTGTTGAGATTTGGCTGAAAGGGCTTAAATACATTCCTTGATTTGTCAAGCTTATCAGTAAACACTTGCACATCAGGAAAAAAAAAGAAAAAGAATGTATATGCTTTTCACTAATACTCAGAAAATCGAAGAGACAGCCTTGAGCCACCACTGGAGCACCAGAGCTGCCCCCCGCCCCCTCCCCTTTAAGCTGCCATGGCAAACATCAGACAGGTTAAGATCGCTGACCGGCTCCTATCGCATTCTCCCCGCTTTCCTTCAATCTCTCATTTTGCCATTTAGGGATGGATAGGCTCTTTTTTGGGGTTGGTGCGAGGCTTCGTTGAAGTAAATTCTTTTCTAATCCGGCTATTGTCACCAGCTTAAGTGGGTGTGGGGTGAAAAGTACACCCCTCTTGGGGAATTCGGGGTTGGTTGTCCGCAGCAAAAGAAGAGGTATAGAATCGGACTTGTGTAAAGGAACGGCTGAGGATACGTTTGCAAATTTGAAGGTGACTCAATTGGAGCTACAGATTTATCAGTGACAAGTATTTTAATTAGTAAGCATCTCAAATACTCTAATCTAAATTCTCAGATGAATTATGAGGTAAGTAAAGTACATATGAAGTATTACAAGATTCACTTCACCGTGCTTGTAGTAGATTCCTGTCTCCTATCGACACCCTATCTAGTTATAGAGTTTATTTTCTTTTTATTTTCTTCATGTAATGGGCAGTCTAAGGACATGATGTGTTGTATGCCGTACGGCATCACAAGTTAAAATCACATCCAGCAAACACAGAGCAACATTAGCATTCATTTAGAGTCAGTTTAGTGCTGCGTCGACAGTAAACAGTGAATTTCTAAAAGAATTATTTGCCAAAAATACCTGCTTGCTGCATTTGGGAAACATGCTGATGAGAACTTACTATACAAACTGAATAAGATTGTGATTTGTGGTGTGAAACTAATTCATCTAACTCTAAATCATCTTCAATTAACTCATCTTATTGAGATGACGTGTTATTGAGATGAATGTTTTAGGGATGTCGGCACAACAACACTGTATTTAGTTACATATCAAATAAAAAGGATAAAGAACAAAATGCTTTTAATTTATGCTACACCTTATTCTGCAGTCTTGCTTCAACAGAGCAGAAGTAAAGCTCTGCTGTGCTCATGTCTGCTAGAAAGGGGTCTTGGATGAGTAAGTAATCTGCAGAATGTCCCCATGGATGTGCCATTTCAACCAGACTGGATGGGTCATTAACTGTAATGGCAACGGAGGCACCCGAATTCAGCAATGTAACATTCAGCTCTCTGGCATATGAGATGTCTTTACACAAAGTACACATCAATGCAACCAGCTTACCTTATAAAAACAAATACGTCTGGTTAGAATTACTATTGATTTCTTTTCAGAATTAACAGCTATAATGAATTTTTTGTCCTTCATCTTCTATTAGAAATACAGATAAAAGGAAGCTCATCAGCACACATACTCAGTCAAATACTAAGACATGTGGATCTTATTTTCTGAAATCTGAAATGCAGCACAGATCTTTCAGGACCACATTAACAATTGCAATTTCCAGTACGCTGGGCTGGACATCGATCTTTCAATTGGAGCCGGGTGTCTCTCTCTGACCTCAGCTGAATAACAGAGGCTTGTGTGAACAGCAGGTACACAGGTGCTGATTGTAATATCAGTAACCCACCAGGCAGACTGGCATCCATAAACAGGCCTATCCATCAGGCTGGTGTGTTGCCTTTGACACGTGTGTCAGAGGCAGACGAAGGGAATAAATGATGGAGAGAGGGGATCAATCAAAGGAAGGGAGGGGAGGCACCTGCCCCCTGACTGGCCCAGTCAAGCCCAGAGATGGAACATGATGGAGGGGCTAGGCTCAGGTGCAAAGAGGGGGCGGCAGCTCTTTGTCTGGAGGTGCTTGGTTAAGTGTGAGCCAGGTCTCGGCCACAGGGGTCTGTGGTTGTGTTAAGGTCCAAAGTCAGGTCGCAAACAGAGGGACGGAGAGAGGCAAGGCATGTTTATTAGTGAAAAGAGATGGGGTGGTTGTTTGTGTGTGTGTGAGGGTAGAGCAATTGAAGGCGAGACATTAGTCATCATTAAGTGGCAAGATGACACTGTGTCTAATGGTTCTTTATGTGATTGCCAATGTGGCAATCGTCTCTCCCCAACCTGTCCTACCTGGTTACCACTCACTGCAGAGATTTATCAGCCTGCTTTGCACAAGAGTCACAGTTTACATCTAGTCAAGGGTAAAGAATTCCATCTAACTAAGGTGAAATGGTTTGATTACAACAGCAAATGAAAGAAAAGAATGAGGGGCACAGATATGAGATTAATTAAGTTCATTAGGATTCATTAGTGGCACTAAAATAATAATTCAGGGATTATCTGACAGATCAAGTCAGTGACATTCATCCTTAGGGACAATGAATATCTGTATGACATGTCATGATAATCCAACCCATAGGTTGTTGAGATATTTTACAAAAAAACAAAAGTATCACCCTCAAGATGGTGCAAGAGGTAAAGAGAG
>JAVQJZ010029228.1:0-10532 GCA_036025355.1 Leiopotherapon unicolor | reverse complement strand
TGTGTGTGTGTGTGTGTGTGTGTGTGTGTGTGTTAGCACTATGAGTCTCTCGCCAACAGAGCGTCCACTAACGGTCACATCATCGACATCTACGCCTGCGCTCTCGATCAGACCGGCCTGCTGGAGATGAAGTGCTGCGCCAACTACACTGGGTACACACACACACACACACACACACACTCTCTCTCTCTCCCTCACACACACTCACACACCCTCACTCCCTCACACACTCCCTCCTGTGTGTGTGTGTGTGCTCTGTCCCTGCAGAGGCTACATGGTGATGGCAGATTCCTTCAACACGTCTCTGTTCAAACAAACCTTCCAGAGAGTTTTCACCAAAGACGTGCAGGGTTCTTTCAAGATGGCGTTCGCCGCCACGCTGGAAGTCAAGGTAACTCCAGCAGCCCCCCCCGCTCACCTGTAGACCCCCCCCCCCACCCCCCCGTAGACTGAGCTCCTGTGTGCTTTGTTTCAGACCTCCAGAGAGATCAAAGTTTCGGGAGCTATCGGACCGTGTGTGTCCCTGAACGCTAAAGGACCGTGTGTCTCTGAGAACGTACGTAATCCAAGCTGATCTTTGACCTTTGACACGTGATAACTTCCTGTGATGGATGCGTATCCTGCTAATGATGTCATACCTTCAGAAATGAGTCATAAATCCGCCTCATCACACAGCAGACAGTATAATCCGGCACAGAGTCAGATTATCCTGCAGCGTCGTCCTGCTGCAGTGAGATTCTCGTTACTTCCTGTGTTACAGGAGATCGGGACGGGGGGAACGTGTCAGTGGAAAATCTGCGGTTTGGATCCGTCCACCACACTGGCTCTTTACTTCGAGGTGGTCAACCAGGTAGGAACACCTGACCTCTGACCTGCAGGTGGTTTGAGAGCAGTCTGAAACTGTTTATTCTAACAAGCAGAACTTTGTGTCAACAAAATAAAGGCACCAGTTTTGGTCACTTTCCTTTGAGTTCAGGTTAGTTGTGCTGCTGCAGAAATGTGTCTGTAACTCAGTCAGTTCATCTCTTGCTGATTAAAGGCTCTTTTCTTTCACTAATTAAAGGAAAGTTGAAAACTGCCACACAAAAATAGAAATCATCTGTATCCATTAATAAAGTTTAATATTATTTTATTTCTTATTATACAACCATAACTTTGACAGTTTGGTTATGATTATGACAGAAATGCTGTTTCTCATGAAACTTGGTTTTTCTTACATTCAAACACTCAAAAGAAATTCTCATACAGAACTGCACCTAAAGGATAAACTGTTCCTCTTCTCAGCTCACTGCTGGTTATAAAACATGTTTATGTCTCAGTGGTCTGTAGCCTCGCCGGCTCTCACACAGGCTGTGAAACTCTTCACACATCAAACTGAATGGATGGTTGAAGAGTTTGTCAGCATCTCTGGACCCTGTTTCTCTCGCGGGGCTGGAGGAAGACGTCGCTCGTTGCTGTGGTTGTGTCCGCCGTGTCGATCACGGCGGTGTTGGTGTTTTTGGGGTTGACGGTGGATGTGTTGCCGATGTCGTTGTCGTGCTGATGCGATTGGCTGTGTGACTCGGGGGCCGGGACTCGAGAGGAATCCCAGAACACGGGCACATCCGAATAAACCTGCAGATACTCCGACTCGCCGCGGCCCTGTACCTGCTGCACACACAGACGGGCACGACGTTCACATCCAGAAAACATCACAATCATGTTTTTTTGCTGTGGGGGTGTAACATTCAAGACATACAAGGCGTGAGTTTGCAGGTTTACGTACGTCTGCATCAGACAGGTGATCCAGGGGTTGAGAGCGGTGCTGGTCAGAACCAGCCAGGCAGAGAGGGCCGAGGTCCCGGCAGGACTCTGCTGACCAGTGAACGTCTCATAGAGACTCACTGAGATGTAGGGCAGCCAGCACACCAGCAGACACACTGAGAAACAGACAACACAAAGCCCTGAGTGCACCGCTCAGCGGGGACGAGTCATTTCTGATTAGTGGTCAGAACATCAACACTCAGTCTTATTGGCTGTTCAGTCTGTCTGCAGTTAACCTTTGACCCGCCTGGTGGTTATGACAGCGCTGTGTGTCACCATAATGAGAGTAATGCCGGTGAGTCATGAAGGTAAACACAGATGATCAGACAGATCCTGCGGTCCTGATTTCTGCTCTGAAGCTCGTTTATCTCTGCTGTTGTGATGGTAACGTGCAGACACGCTGCAACTGTTTGTGTTGAGTTTTATGAGTGTCATAAGGAAGATTTAATTTCCTTATGACACTCACATCGACAGTATGTGACTGTCGATTCACATACAGATCGTATTTAAAGTTATAATTTGAATAAATGTCTGCAAAGTCGCCGTCTACGGAGAATGAAACTACAGAAGAGTATTCAGAGCACGTCAGTTTGAAAAGGTCCATTTTGGGTGACCAGAGGCCGTTTAAAAGCGAATAAAAGGCCAAAACTCACAGAGAAATCTCACCTGAGGTTGTGACCACCACGATGGAGCTCCTCAGGTAGTTGTTGGCAGGAACATAATAGCAGTGCAGCTCATTACACATGAACGTCCCCCTCCTGGCCTGTTTCCTGGCCACGTACACGATGTAGCCGTACAGAGAGCACATGGTGAGGATCGGCACCGCGATGCCTGCCAGCATCCAAAACGCCACAAAGTGCCTGTTGTCAGGACTGAATCCAGGGCAGCAGAGGAACCGCGAGTCGCTGTAGACGTAGCTGCCGAAGCCCAGCAGGGGCAGGACGGCGTTCAGCAGGCAGAACAACCAGACCAGGACCAGCACCGCCCGCCGGCGCCCGGCTGTCCAGATGCTGCTGTAGCTCAGGGCGAAGCAGATCTCTGTGAACTTGTCAACGGTGGCCCAAGTTAGCGAGTGGATGGAGGAGGTCTGCAGGAGGAGGAAGATGAAGCCGCTGCCCTGACAGAAGAAGCCCTCGCTGGGGCAGCAGGACGGCCAGGCCAGGCTGTTGTAGGCGCCAAACGGGATTGTGGAGAGTCCGAGCGCCAGATCGCTGAGGCTGAAACTCAGGGTGAGGCCGAGGGTGTCGGTCCGCAGCTCCTTGTTGAGGAGGAGCAGCAGCAGCAGGAGGAGGTTCCCGCAGACGGACGCCACCCCCGACACAACCATCAGAGCGGCGTACAGCATCCTCAGAGCGTCTGCCATCTTTAGCTGGACTCACAGGACAGGAAGTGCGTCAGCAGTCACAGCCTGGATCAGACGGGGTCATCTTCAGAAACCTTTTTATGAGACATGACCTCAAATCTTCACGAGATGCTGCCTTTATCAACCCAGACTCGGCACACGTTTTTCACTCGAGTTCAGCTGATTTTTGACTCTCTGCTCTTCTCTGCATGAGGGCCGGTTTACATGTAAAAGCTCCAGAGGTCAGGGCAGATAGACAAATCATCAATTAATCTGCTGTTTATCCATTGAACAGTTTCTTTGTTAACCTTCAGAAAACTGCCTGTCATGGTGTATTCCCACAGTAAATCCAAGAAGGATATTCTCATATATTTGACTTACCGCTCTGAGAAACAAAGCAACAATCAGTCCTCAAAAATCAGCCTGACGGGTCCAGGCCTCCTCCATGTTTGTTTCAGTCTGAAGCAGGACAAACGTCTCTCACAGAAAAGTCCAGAAGCTTCTGGGCTTCGGAGAGCTCCGACCTCACCACACGATTGAATGAGGAAGCAGCTGTGAGCGAGGACGCTGTGTCACCTTATATTACCATCAGAGACCCATCACAGGAACATCAGCTGCAAAACTGTCTTTTTCTTCTTTCACAAACAGATTTGTTGCTCCTGGATGATGTAAAGTTCAGAGTGAAAACTGAGAACACCCTCCCTTCAGACAGCAGGCATCTAAATATGAAATATATTTTGCTTGTAAGAGCAAACGATATGAAAGTAAATCCTCCCGTCGAGATGTGATCAGCTCGTTGAAGTTTGATGAGTCACAGTGGTGAGGTGAAGTGTCCTGAACACACTGAGAGTGTGTTATCGTATCAGTAGAAATCAGTAAACTGAGCAGCCTTCAGTGTCTCCGTCCGTCGTCATCACGGTTCAGCGAGCCGGAAACAAACCGAACTCGAGAAAAGACGTCGTCTTTCTGCTCCGTGAAGCTTGAAGGTGAAACCAGCGATCAGTTTGATCTTTCACCTTAAAACTGATCTGAACAGCCGGAGGACAGAGGCAGGTGTGTGTGTGTGTGTGTGTGTGTGTTACCGTTACCGTGGTGCACCTGTCAGTCACCTGCTGAGAAGATAATGAGAGGACACACACACACACGCACACACGCACACGCACACACACACACATACACACACACACACACGGTTATCTGCTGACTGTCAACACTACCTGAACATCCAATATCCTGTGTGTGTGTGTGTGTGTGTGTGTGTGTGTCACACAGCCTGGCTCAGGTAATTACAGGTGTAAAGGTGTGTAATCATCATCGTCATCAGCCTGCTGCTGTTTAACCTCAGACCACTGAGAGGCTCAGGTGTGTGAGGCGGTGTGATGATAATCATAACAACAACAAATTACACCTTTCAAAATAAAGTTTGACACTGATGTACAAATGCTACACAAATAGCAAAGTGTCACAGCATTTGATTTATTTGATTTATTGATTTGACTGATTGATTACTGTCAGGATGTAAAAATACTCTCGAGTGTTAAATGACTGTTCAGACTGAGTTTTTCTCCTTTTCCCTCAGCCCCTCTCAGATTTTGAACTGATTGTGTGTGTGTTTGTGTGTGTGTTTGTGTGTTTGTTTGTTTGTCTGTGTGTTTGTTTGTGTTGCAGCACAACGCTCCGATCCCTCAGGGCGGCCGCGGAGCGATCCAGTTTGTCACTCAGTACCAACACTCTTCAGGACAAAGACGCATCAGAGTCACTACCACCGCCAGGAAGTATGAACACACACACACACACACACACACACACACACACACACACACAGACACACACACAGGGTGAGGTTACACAGGATCTCCCAAAGTCTCAGAGCTTCAGTCGGTTTCTCCTCCTCGTCAGCTCAGACTCTCTCAGTGCTCCCCAGAAAGGAAATCTGGCTTCTCTTCAGAGCTGGACGCCAGTTTCTCTCCTCTGCACAGACTGTGAGGCGCTTTGCAGCCTGATCGAACAGACTCAAGAACATCCTGGAAATGATCATTGAACTTACAGTCAGTCAAACTTACCGTGTGCCTGACAGGACAATTACAGACAACACCTGGAGTGCAGGTGGGGGGGGGGGATTTCGGTTCCTGTTTTGTCCAAACTCGATCGTCTTCCTACTGTTGCTGCTTATGCAGGCGACGATCTGCATCTTCATCTCTGGTCAGAAAGATGTCTCGTGTTTGTGAGACTGTATGAAAAAGCTTCATCTGCACATGTGAACTGGACTAACAGTGAAGCTTTGCTGGACTGAAAGTGTAATTCTGTAATTCCTGGTAGTTTGGTCGCTTCAACTCTTGTCAGACAAATGAGACTGAAAACCAAAACCTCCTCCTCTCTCTCTCTCTCTGCCTGTCTCTCTCTCTCTGTCTCTCTGTCTCTTCATCCAGCGCGGGTGTGCAGGTCTGCAGGTCTGCCCCCCCCCCCCCCTCAGCTCACCTGAGGACCTGCTGCGTGTTTCTGCGTCCAAACTGGATTCTCGGAGCGCGTCGCCATGCCTGCCCGGGTTTAGGTTCTCCATGGAGCTCTCCAACCTGTACGAGGTCGCCCCCCGGCCGCTGATGAGCAGCTTGACCCACGGCCCGCAGCCCCCCTCCGGCTACAGAGACCCGGCGGACCTCGGCGGAGAGATCGGAGACAGCGAGACGTCCATCGACCTGAGCGCGTACATCGACCCGTCCGCCTTCAACGACGACTTCCTGGCGGACCTGTTCCACCACAGCTCCCGGCAGGACAAGCTGAAGATGATGGCGGGGGACTACGACCCGGGGCAGTGCGGCGCGGGGGGGCCGCAGCAGCTCTACATGTCCAACTACATGGAGTCCAAGCTGGAGCCGCTGTACGAGCACACCCCCCCGCGCCTGCGCCCCGTGGCCATCAAGCAGGAGCCGCGGGACGACGAGGAGCTGGGCCCGGGCGTGCCCCCCTCCTACCACCACCCGCACCCCCAGCAGTACTCGCAGCACCCCCCCCAGCCGCAGCCGCACCTGCAGTACCAGATCGCGCACTGCGCGCAGACCACCATGCACCTCCAGCCGGGGCACCCCACCCCCCCGCCGACCCCGGTGCCCAGCCCGCACCAGCACCACCACCACCACCCGCACCAGCACCCGCAGCAGGGCGGCCTGAAGCTGCTGGAGCAGCAGCGGGGGGGCAAACACAAGAAGCACATCGACAAGAGCAGCCCGGAGTACCGACTGCGCAGAGAGCGCAACAACGTGGCGGTGCGCAAGAGCCGCGACAAGGCCAAGATGCGCAACATGGAGACGCAGCAGAAGGTGGTGGAGCTCACCACCGACAACGAGAGGCTGCGGCGGCGGGTGGAGCACCTGACCCGGGAGCTGGACACGCTGCGGGGCATCTTCAGGCAGCTGCCGGACGGATCCTTCAAACCCATGGGCAGCTGAGCCGGACCGAGCCGGACTGATGCGGACTGAGGCGGACTGGCTCACTGCTGGATTTACACAGACTGACCTGCGGGTCCCGGGCTCGGCCCGGGTTCAGGTGTTTCTGCAGGTCGCAGCTCGGCAGGTGAACCCGCCTCCCTTCATCTCATTGGCTGATTGTTTCGAAGCTCCTGGACTCCAAAGACCCGCTCAGACTGAACTCTGCAGCGCGCACGTGCCTTTCTGAACTGTTGCGGACTGTTGCGGACTGCAGGCTTCGGACAGACTGTGCAGACACACTCACACCAGAGCAGCTACAGCAGGAGGCTCCGGGTCACCTGAACCCACAGAGCCGCCGAGAGCCGCACACACACATTCCTCTGCAGAGACACACCTGCCTGTCTGTCTGTCTGCCTGTCTGTGTGTCTGTCTGCCTGTCTGTATGTCTGTCTGTCTGTGTGTCTGTGTGTCTGTGTGTCTGTCTGCCTGCCTGTCTGTCTCCAGATGAACCTCTGGGCTGGTTCTGGATCTGTTGCATGTTTGGATGTTATCAGGTCTTTTTAAAAGTTCATCCCAAAATGTTTTCTGATGTTTTCTCAGCCGGAGGAAAGTTTGAGCTCGTTCTGCTGCAGATTTGAGACGTGCCGACTGTGAACAGCCTGATTTCTCCACAGTTTGTGTTTGAAGGCTCCATCCTCAAACACTGCAGCTGTGGAGATTTCAGCTCTGCGTCTGCTGGTTAAAAGCCAAAGTGAAATGTACACACACACACACACACAGACTGGAATTGAACCTGTGGTACCTGTTTCACACGTCTCCGTCCTGAAAAAACAAACACCTCCAACCTGCTGAAAGCTCCGAAGACTTTAACACGTCTGAAAATGTTTCTTTAGAGGTCGCCATCGGGGATAAATAAAGTTATTGATCGATTCAAATCAGACAAACGTTGACAGGAATCTGCAGACTCGGAGGTGTGTGTTTTTGTGATGGCGGCGGTGAAGCGGCTGAGTTGATGCACTATTTGTCGTCGAGGCAGCAGCGAGCTGCGATCGACGCGTGGGTACTGATCCGAGACAAAACAGGCCTCGCTCTACATACGTGTTTATGTGCCACTGAATTTGTGAGAAAAACAAACAAAAACAAATGTGAAAAGGGTTTCTATGCAAAGTGTCTCTTCATCTTTTCCACTGTTGAATCATCACACACACACACACACACACAGAGTGCCTTCTGATCCTCTGAGATGACCTTTGACCTCTTGCTGATCTGCTCGTCGTCACTGTCGAAAGATTTCTAAAGCTGATGATTCGTGGCAGCGAGGAAAAAGGAAGCACTTTTGTTTTTTTTACAAACTGATGTTAAACGTGTATGTTTCAAAGCTAACGTCTCAATTGTAAAATAAGCCTATATATAAATATATATATATATATAAAATAAATATATATATGAAATACCAAAAAATCTGAACTATTATAATAAAAGAGCTTGTTTTATCAGATTCTGTCAGAGTTTGTGTCTCATTGTCTCAAATACGTTGTTTTAACTCTTTATTCTCACAGACTGTAAGTTCAGTTTATTTTCCTGCATCCTGGCTGAGCTCCTGCAGGGGGCGCTCTCAGGACTCTCAGCCTCATCAGATCTAATCTGCACTTCTCTACTTTTATTCACATTCAGGAGGTGAAGTTTTGAGTCAAACACACAAACAGGAAAATGTTTTTTGTTGGTCTAAAAGGATCACTGAGCAGCACAGGAGCCAAATGAGTCGTCTTATAAAACGACACGTCCTGATTTTTACTGTAAAACAGCAGCTCAGAAGGCTGCAGGTTAATTAAATCAGGTCATTAAATCGGTCAGTCTGACAGGATGTGATTGTTTTTGCTGTAAAGTTCAGTGCTTCACTGTGAAGGAGGTCGTCTCTCCTGAAAGAATAAAATACTGAAACTTCATTTATCTGTAAACTCAAAAGATTTTTATCACCAGGTGCACAGCAATCACACAAAACCAATGCACAGTGCTCTGAAATATTTTAGGAAGAAAGACCAGAGGGCACAAAAAATAGAAATAAATAATAAACTTGGAAAAATAAAATGAAATATTGACCTAAAATATAAATTATACAATAAAATAAAATCCATAACTAAAGATAATCCACAGTAGAAAACAGATATACTTTTTATTCTGATCATCTTCTGTATGTTTACGTTTTATTTTATTGTTTTTTAGTTTTACTATCAGAATTCATAAAGTACATTCATATTATATTCAATAAAAGTGAAGTTTCTCCTGAACAGAAATCACTTTGCTGCAGATATTTACGGAGAAACAAACTGAGTCTGACTTCAGACTGAAACACCTGAAACTTCAGCTGCACTTTGACCTTTGGTCTGAAACTGATTTTAAACGTGATTAAACGTGTGAAAGTCTGCAGAGGAGCTTTGTCTTCAGGTGTGACCCTGCAGCCCGTCTGACCCCCGACACGCTCTGAAAAGCATCACTGATCCGTGAAGGACGTAAAGGACACGGCTGTTTGCTTCTCATCCTCATTAAGTTTGATCAAAAGTTCATCTGAATAAAACTTTCTTGCGTACAAAATGAGAAACGATTAGTCACTGAAGTGTATTATTTCACAGGAACCAGTTTACTTTTGTTCTCTCTCAGCTGATCAATCAGGCCGATACATTTATTGATTTCCAGAGTTTCAAGAGGAAAGAAGAAAAACAAGAAGTCATTTTGTGCTGAAAAAAAGAGAAACAGCGGTGTTTGAAATAAAAGAGCTCAGAGCTGAGAAAGATCAGACGATCGACGGTCGAGTGTTTAAAGGACGTTTTTCTTAAGGATTTTATCATAAAGGATTTTACCATCAAGGATTTGATCATAAATGATTGTATAATAAAGGATTTTATCATAAAGGATTTTATTCTGAGGGATTTTGTTTGAGAAGGCTGCTCAGATCCAGACGTCTGTGGATGAAATGAGTGAATTGATCTGTGGAGGCTCTCTGCTGTAAACGAAGCTTTAGTCGATCTCTTGAAGCTCACTGAGACCTTCACAGCTGCACAGCTGAACCTCAACTCCTGAACAATGAAAGCCAGAATAACTTACTTATGTATTTATGTATTTCTGCTGCTGCCAGCTATCAGACAGGACTTCATGAGAAACAGACCGCGAAGGTGGAGGATTGTTTGCACTGTTTTTCATTCAGCCTGGGAATGCAGAGAGGAATAGTAAATAATAATGTGAAATAGTCGAAAAGTGAAGACGAGCAGGAAGAAGCTGAGCAGGAGGATCAGAAAATAAACACGAAGCAGGTTGATGGAAACAGTCGGAGAGACGATGACTTCCAGATGTTAGAGACGGCGTCGCTGCCCGACTGAAATACAACTGATTCGACATGAAATATGAGCTGAAAACATCGAGATGAGCGTGATGTGAGGAACGAGGAGCAGGAGGGTTCAAACGAAGCCTCGCCGTTTGTTCCTGTGAAAGTTCACCGTGTGATCTCACCTGGATCAGAGAGGAGGACACGAAGCCTCAGACTGACAGGCTCGGCCTCACCTGAGCGGGCGGGGCTGGGTTCATTTCAGATTGTTGGGTGAATATCTGAACATCAAACATGAAGAAAGGAACGTAAACGAGAAAACTTCAGTTCAGCTCATTAAACTGAAAGAAGCAGTCTGAAGGGTTTGAGGAGGTTTACTGATCAGACACGTGGAGAAACTCCTGAGCCGCCTGCACTCTCCTCCTCCTCCTCTTCCTCCTCCTCCTCTTGTCTTCTCCTCCTCCTCCTCTTCCTCCTCCTCCTCTTCTTCTTCTTCTTCTTCCTCTCCTCTTCTTCTTCCTCCTCCTCCTCTTCTTCTTCCTCTCCTCCTCCTCTTCTTCCTCTTCTTCTTCCTCCTCCTCCTCCTCTTGTCTTCTCCTCCTCCTCCTCTTCCTCCTCCTCCTCTTCTTCTTCTTCTTCTTCC
>JAVQJZ010029169.1:0-15520 GCA_036025355.1 Leiopotherapon unicolor | reverse complement strand
AAGAATCATCAAAGTCACTAGGATTGATACTCTGATCATGATGATTTTCTATAGAAAATTTCATGTTGATCCATGCAATGGTTATTTGAGCTATTTCACTAAAAAAAACAAGAAATTTCAGCCTCATGGTGGCTGAAGAGGAAAAGAAAGATTTATCCTCTCTGCACCTTTAAGCAATATTTCTTGCACATCTGAGAAATAAGCCACTTAAACTCACTCTTTTCTGCTTTTCCTGTATTCTAATAATTTAAATTCAGATATCAATACTGTGATGATATATTGCTTTTGGACAATGAACCCTTCGATTAAAAGCGACACAATAAAAGTGACGCCACTTTAAGTTGTGCATCTCATCTCCATATAATCACCTCCTCATGATCACACATTACTGCTGACATAACTAACCCCGCCCAGAGTGGATAAATGAGGTTAGCAGGTTAGTGGGGTCATTATTATGCAGCAGCTTGTCACTATGACGCATCGTCAGCACCATCACCGCCCTCATTACTGCGGCCACTTTTACAGGTGATGCTGCTGCAAGAAGACGCGGCGACTCTCCGGCCGAAGAGAGAAAAGCACCCAAGACAAACAAAAAGATCATTAGAGCACATTAAAATCCACATTACAGTTTTTACTGCCTCCTCAGGAGTGAAACTCGCCGGGTGAGTCATCGGCAGGCGCGCTAACTCGCCGCACCGTGGCCTAATGGCAGCTCATGTGGACGCCTGCCCACTGATTGCAGTTTGGCAGCAGCGCGATGGGAAGCTCACAGAGGTATATGATGTTACTGCATGTGGGCAAACACGGATCGGCTCCACAAAACCGAGCGATTAAGCCAAAACAAGGGCGAGGCGCGCATCCTGATCTGACCCCGGCTCGCCAGCAAAGACGCACAAAGAAATAACCTCCTCTGGTTCGGAGCGCTCTCTGGAGAGAAACGTGTTTTTGCATGCAAGGAAAGGTTGCAGCATGTGGGGGAAGAAAGGCTTCTTCGCCTGGACAAAGTAAACATTAAAATAAGTGAGTCTGAAAAAGTTTTTAACAATGGTACAGCACAAAAATGCACCTAAATGTTCAGACAGTGCAGTCAGAAATGTTTCAACGTTCTCAATTATTATATAAAGGGGCAAATCTTATTGAAAAATAGGCCGAAAAGACTGATGACCACACCCACAGGAGGACAAGGAGCCTTCTGACTGAAAGAAAAGGGGGCAAATCTGTCACGTTCAGCAGAGGTGGTCACCACTTAAAGGCATTAAAATCAGAATACTTCATGTTTATTCTGACACTGAACTTCTGCAGTATTTCAGTCATCAATGTTTCCATGGATACTAAACACATCTGATTATTTTTAAGAGTATTTCCATGTGATGTAATGCTGCTATATTTAAAAAATGGAGGCTTGAACTTTTCACTCAACATAAGCATCATATAGCTGTAATGAAAGGTTGGAACAAGTAGAAAATAATCTGTGTGTCAGGTCCACTTATGGGGGAAAAAAAGAGGATTTCTGCTAACGTTAAAGCCACTTGAAGAGAAATTAAAGGTGAAAATCGAGGTTAAAATTTCACATTGACTCTCCCGACTAACCCGAGTCAGTCTTGAGACTTGCACGGCTTTTCTCACAGCATCCACATATCCAGCTGTACTTAAATGCATTATCTCTGAGCTGAGCTTCATGTGTGCTAACCCCCCCTCGGTGCTTCGCCGAGGGTGACTCCTGCAGCAACAATCACCGGATCAGAGAGAGGGAGAGGATCCTCGGCAGCGCAGCACCGTCACTCCCTCATGATAAATGAGTTTGTATTGTCTGTCAGGCCGGCTTCCTGCCAGCCCAGGTCACTGCTTATTAAATTACCACTTGCCAATGTCCTAAATACTGATTGATGGATGAGCATGGCAAATGAAGGACTCCTATGACTTTTGTTTCCCCCTCCCAGTTCTTCTCAGAGCGAGGGAAACCTACACCAGATTGTTATTGACATGTATTGAATGCAGGCTCTTTTTTTCTGAATTGTTCTTTGTGGTTTTGTTGTGATGTTTCTTGCCCCCGTAGTGTTTCTTACAACTTGTCGTTTGGCAAATGCTTTCACCTATTTTCCACCACACTAACAGTTGGAGGTACATTTTTCTTCAAGCTTAAAGCCTCTTTTCACCATTTCAGAGCACAAAGCTGCAGAACCACCAGTCAGTCCTTTTTCAAAGCATTGAAGTGCCTTTTCTCACATGAGGAACTTAATTGTTCCTTTAGAAGGGCTCCGAGTACCCGTATTATACTCTAATATCTTATAGTTACAGCAAGAAGCATTGAGAAAAACTTTATAAAAGTTGAATTCTTCTACAAATTGACGTACCAAAGCTAAAATAAGAGGACTGTGGTTATTCTACAGGTCAGTGTTTTTAGTATCTTAGAGGGGAAAAGACTGGTGTTTTAAGACCATCCACAACTTCTGACAATAGAAACACAAACAAAAAACCCTGTAATGTGTAGAAAACTCACTGAACTGGGCTGCTTGGTGGAAACAAGGTTTATTTAACCAAGTGCCTTTCTGTCAGCTAAATGATTTATTCCTTCAGTCACTGTAGAAGCAGCAAGCATACAAATACAGACCAACACTGTCAGTCTTTTAGCCACATAAGTGAACAAAACCTCGACCACCTTTCTGAAGAAAATCTACACTTTTTGTCCTTCCTGTGAAAGTGGAAACAGTTTGGATTGGAAAAAGAAAAGATCTCTCGTAAACAACAATGTGAACATGTTTGACTTTGACCAAAACAGACAGAGGGAAGCTTGAAAACAATCCATCTCCAGCAGCACCCTCGTGCCTGATGTTGGTGCTGGTGTGTGTTCATGTGGTCTGTGTGTGTGTGCGTGTGTGTGTGTGTGTGTGTGTCTCTCAGGGGCGTGCTCGGGGTTAGGGGCATTGATGAGTCTGCGGCTGACATTTGAGTGTGATTGAGGGGGAGTGTGGATGCTAAATCACGGCATTGTTCTGCTGTCGCTGCGTCCTGTCGTTACTGCACTTTACCAGCCGACACGATGCATCTAATGGGATAATAACCAATTAAACAGGAGTAAAGAAACTTTGATAAACATGCAAAAAAAGCCTGAGGTGCTCAAATCAAGAAAAACTAAGAAAATTCAGCTGAAGGAATGCCAAAAAGTGCTGAAAATGATTAACAATGTCTTTATTCAGCAGTCACAAAGAAGATTTTTTGGCTCCAAAGCCTTCATCAGCCTTATGAAGACGTACTATGTTTTTTCTTTTTTTTTCCAGTCATTGTTAACTATGCCACATTTGTGTCTAATGATAAGGTAAATGAAAGGATATTTCAAAGAGAACTGGCCCTCCCTGAGTAGGTTTTTTTCAATTTTTTTTCCAAAGACTGGACAAACTGGAGCACTTTGGAAAAAGACCGCAGGCATGCCGAATGATTGTCAGCCATGCAAATAATCACTTACTTACACTCAGTGAGTTTGCTTCGGATAAGGCAAATTACCATTTGAAAATGAGCTCAAAAACACTCTGGGCGAAAAGCTTGCATCATGATTCTCAGTTATATTATTGCGGATATGTAACTGCTCATATATACACACACACCAACGCTGCCAAACGTGCACAAACACTCGGCTGTGTGCAGCCTCTGAACTGGCTGCAGGGATCTCGTATGAACGCTCTGATCTGATGGAAGGTTTGTCTTATTGCTGCATCTCGCTGAAATTGGTGTTTTTAGTCAGTCAGAAGCTGCTCCCGCTTTATTTTCTGGTTGCTCGTGTCGGGATCGTTTGAAGGCATTTTCTATACGTGTAAATGGTGGATGGTGACGAAGTCTGCAGACCAATGAATTTACACATTTACTCATTTTCACGACAGAAACATCATGAAACCTGATAACGTAGCTCTCAGTGCTGCTAAAGATGTGACAACAAACCCAGATTCAAAGTACTTTTAGGCGTGCATGTCCCTCACAATAAGGATTATTATACATCTCCAGCAACAACGATTGCTATTTTATCAAAAATCACTTGAAAGTACAAGCTGATGATGAGCATTTTTAGGAAAAGAGAGAAATGAATTAGCTTATATTGTATATCACTAGAAGAGCAAACACAACACCTTGCATTTTTAATAACAGCAAAAATGTTAATGTCTACAATTTGGCCTTATTTAAGCATTTTCATCACGAGAAACTGAGGAAAATAAGCTTCTGTTGGTCACATGATGGTGAAAAAATGAATTAGCAATCAACAGCCAATGAATCAAAGCATGTTAAATAGTTAGAAACGTCTGCTTTGTCCCGGCCGGAGGCTTCCTGGACTCTCAGGCAGGTTTCGGAGTCGGTGTGTCCTCTGGACTGACAGTGTATCGGGGTGAATAGCCAGGTTATAAAAAGCCCTTTAAGCCCATCTTATCCTTTTAGTTGCTGAGTCTATGGTTGAATTCGGAGCTACTGTCAACAATATGAAGTGCCCACGCCGGGATTGGGAGGTAAGCAAAGTTTTAGCTACAGTGCTGAACTAATGCCAGTTTGATTAAATGCTCTGGATACAAACAGCAGGGGTTTCTGATCCCTCCACCGTCATAGTTTTCAGGGCTTACAGAGCGATGCTCATTGTGTCGCTCCCTTTCTGACCTTCTTCAGCTGAGGCCAATCAATTATATCATCAGAAAATGACCACAGTGTGTTGTTCTAATCATATAAAACTACAGCGGCGTGAATCCTTCATCACAACCGGTGTCATTTTGGTTGAAAGCTCAGTGACGCTTTTCTGATGCTCGGCTTTATTTCCAGCAGATGCACGGCAGAGAATGAACATTTGTTTACATCCCCAGATACATTAAGTGTTTATTTGATAGCAAACACAATCCAAATTGTCACTTAGCGATGCAAGCTCCAAGTCCAATAAGCTACGGGTCTTTAAAAGTCACAAAGTGCTGCCATGTTTAACAGGGTTAAATACACAAACAAAGATGGATTGAATGTGTAATTTGGAGCATTCAAATTTGGTGGAAGTGAAAAAAACAACAATATTTTTCTGGGAGCACGCCTTGCTGCATATTAATTCTTATCGTGGTGATGAATAATCATGCTTCTTATGAGGAAGAGTCAGTAGAATACAGCAGCACTTTGAGCTGTCATAATTAACAGACTCACTCAACAATGGGCACATTCTCAAAGAGACTTCTTATTAACACAGACATAATGGGTAAAGTGCATATTAAAATGGGTATTTAGAGTGGAAGGGATCAAAACTACCAATGAAAACCCAGTTTTATGGTCGACGCGTTTCATTGTTTCAGCGTCAAATGAATGCCAGCCGACAGCCACGGCCTGGGCCGTACTGTACGGCTGCCCCGAGGTGTCAAAAAGCTTTGGCGTGACACTGCCATTACCCACGGGGCCCGTGCACACCTCATTAGCAGCAGAGTATCCTTTGGCCACCCATGGGCGAGATTCAGTCCCTTGGTGGCTTAACAAGATCACATTTAAATCCGCGGCGAGATGGGGAATCTCTTCCTGATGAACATTCATCAGCGGGATACAATTATTTCCAGGCGGCTTCCATTTCTGATGCAGTTTTGTGGGGAATTCATAAAGATCTTAATGATTTTCTGGTGAAAATTTGTTTCAAAGTCACTTCAACTGAATTATAAATAAAACAGTCTCAATAAGAAGACCAGGTTTGGAAGTAAATTTCATTTGTGGCTCTCACAGAATCAAAAAAATGAAATTTATATGACTGAAAAGCAGTGCGTCTTTCCAGAAACTGTCCTGGTTCCTCTGATAATCCTTCAGTCCCAAAGTGAAGAGTTTACAATGAACCAAAGAAGAAAAGTACTCAGTGAGGGCTGAACAAAGCTAAAACTAGCTTTGTAAGTTGGAGTTTGAGAGGTGAAAGGTGGCCGGACAGGTCTGGGGGAGTAAATGAAGCAGAGCATCAACACTATCTCCTCTAACAGCAGGTTGGCTCAACCGAAAGACAATCCCGACTAACGCAGATCGACACGGGCGACTCGTCCTCGTCAGCAAAATGAAGAAAGAACAAAGGACTTCCATTTTCTAAATGTTCCCTTACATCATGCGACGGATGGTTAAGGTCCCTAATTCAACGATGAGCCCTGAATTCCAACTGAATAGCCTTTTCCACAGTGTGCCTGTCAAGGGTGATTACAAGCTTAGCAAGAAAAATGAGATACTGGTTGACCTATTTCTGAACACTTTGTTTCATGCCGTCCCCCCACAATCTCCCCTTCCTCCAATCCGATCCTTTCTTCCAACCAAGTTTGCCCGTTCCTTTCTTCTTTTTTTTTTTCCCCCCTTCATTTCAGCCGCTCAGCCCACCGGTCCTTTCAGAGGAGAGGTCAGGTCAGAGGCCACCTGGCTCCACCACGTTGCCGAGGGTGAGCAACCTGGAAACAAAAGCCTCTGCTGTCGGAGATCTGTCGCTCCGTGCCAAACTTTCACCTTCACCCCCCCCCTCTGGCCTCTGTGTGAAGAAAACCCCTGCAGGGATGCTTCAATGGGGGGCTGTGAGCGCTCGGGGCCTTCAGCGCCGGCTGAGTTTGGACGCTGTCATGAGGAGAGTCACACTGGGAACTCATCAGCGAGGGAAAGGTGGGAAATAAAAGAGGCCACGCACCTCTTTGCTTTGGCCGGTGGACAAAGACGCTCAGAGGAGACGCAGCTATCTTTACGGTCGCCATTTTCCAGCCACCTCTTTGATGTCGCCCTCGGATGATGAGCGGCCTCGTTTGGCTGTCAGGATATATTTTCCAAATCTGTCTGCTCGAGGAGCTTTTTTTAAAAAAATTGTTTCAAAAACTGATTTTCAATCGACTAATAAAAAAAAGCTTAATTGAAACAATACGCTATGAAATGAGATGAAAGAGTATTGGTTTCTCTGCGCCACTGATGTCCTGAAAATCCTGTGTGTTGAGTTTTGCAGATAAGAGTTAAAGAAACGTGCTGGCAGCGGGCCCTCCTCTTCTCACATCCTCAGCAAAGCAACATGGGAGACCAGGGGTTTGGTCTTAAGAAGAAGTAAGTAGAGTTTGTTATTTCACCGCCTTTGACTAAGGTCATACCAAATTAACAGACGACTGACTGAATAAAAATAGCATACCATTAATTCTTTTTTTCTCCTCTCTGCTCATACATCTTAAAGGTTGACCTGATTTTTAATGTTAAACTATGTGGAGAAATTAAAGAGGAGGAGGAAAAGGGGGGAAAACATTCAAATAAGCAGCACGGACTAATTTCAACCACGTCGCCAGCTCAGGTTTCATGTGGGATCTGCGGGAACTAAAAATACTTCTGGTCTTTTGTAAAAAGAGGAGGGGGGGGGGGGGTGGGGGGGGTGAACAATTTGAAAGCTTACAAAAACAATGCTCAGTCGCAGGCATTAGAACGGGCATTTTCAATTATGCTGGCAGAGATTTTGAAACTTTATGGTCAAGCAACGCTGAGAAATATAATCAATTTTCAGGTGATAAAAAACATAAACAGTGGCGGCGGTGGCGGCGGCGGTAGTGGGGGGGGGGTGAGCCATTTAATTGCCACCACATTCGTTAACAAGCTTAGCTCTTGTCTCAGCACTGTGCTCCACACTCAGCATTCAAATAGATCCTAATTATTTCTAGTGAAGGTCTTAAGATTGTCAACTCTTGTGTTGGCCAATGATAAAACATGGCTCTTTCAAACTTAATCATTACAAGTACATTCGACGAGCATAAATGGCTCAGAGGTTAGAGCTGCATTAACTCGCGTGTCCATTTTGGTTGGATGGCCCGGCGTGCGTGCAAAGAAAAAAAAAAAAAAAAAGCAGATTACATCCTCAAATCAAACCCCAACTGATGATCGCGCTCCTAAACAGTCAATTATGGGATGTTTACTGTGGTGTTTTGTGGTGCTATTTGTTTCTGTTCGCTTGATAACATGCTAGACTGACTTTAGATTGACAAGGATTTATGGGAAAAGCAGCGAACGGAGTAAAAGCCAATCACGTAAACACCAATTACAAGTCCGCTGAGGAGAATTAAAGCGGCTGAATCAAGATTTTTTTTCCTCTTCCCCCCCATTCACCCCCCTCCCGTTCGCTTTTCTAAAAACAGACGAGAAGAAGGCGAGATACCGGATGTTTAATGAGGAGAAGGGATGATGGGCAGTGCTCACATCATAATATGCAAATCAGCTCTGAAATAGTGTCTGATGCACTTCTGTGCAGCGGTGGCTATGAATGGAGACACCGCCGCCAAATTATGATGATAATTGAGGAGATTTGGAAAGCAGAGCAAAAACTTGTGTCAGTAGAAGGAGAAAAGTACCCAAACACACTCTCGCCCAGGATTTCTGCCATCTGTGGATCTCCTTTCTTATTTCTTTAGGGCGGAGAAGAAGCAGGAGAGCAGCACATCTTGAGAACCTCGGAGCTGCTCAGCAACAAAATGCATCACCGACTCTTCTGACTACCTTCATCATCAGAAAACAACCACTTCTTATTTTGGACCATCTTTTGTACACAAGTCATCTTCCAGATATTACTCATCACTCAGAACTTTAACCTCAACTTTACTGATTCAGATAAAGTACTAAGAGGCTCAGCTTTCAGGTAAAATATAGTGTGTCAGTGCCCTTTGACCTCTCATGATGAAGGAGTGACCTTCTGTCACAGGCTGCATGTGTGACTGAAAGAGTGGTTTTCTCCCACAAAGTTTCTCAAACGATTGCTGGAGCCTAGAAGAGTCTAAGTTTCACCAAAAGTAAAAAAAAAAAAGACAAAAGACATATTTGTGTGTCAGAGCTTTTTTTCCAGTCTTCATTAATCATCCTGTGACCCATGTCAGAAAAAATCTTCAGTACTCTTCCTTTATTTTGTTCTGCATCATTTTGTGTCGTTTTATTTTACATTCCTCTTCATTTTCTTAATTTTTCCTTTTGCATAACATTTCCATGATATTTTGTGTGTTTTAAATCAGATCCTGTAAACAACATACTGCACACGAGATGGGACAAAGACAGAAAAGTGTCACTCTGCTATTTGTTTTTTTTTTCTTACAAGTTTTCATCCACTGACAAAACAAGAAAAGGTTTTAATTAATCCAGTTTCCAAAAAGTTAAACTCCTGCAAGTTGCATTAATTCACGTTGCTTTTAACAAGATGGTAAAAGGCCTGAAATCAGCTAAAAGAAAGACATGTCAAACAGTCACAAACAGTAAATCCTTCATCTGCTTCCCTCACGTGTAATCAAGGTGTAATTTGCTCTGCAGCTGTGAAACAGTTCCTTTCATTCTGTCCCCACATTGCGGTGATTGTAGAACAATGGAACAAGATGAGAGCAGAAACGAGAAACCCTGGTGAATGCTATTAATAAAAGACACATCTCGTCACTCTCAATATGGCAGGCAAACCTAGCGGGCTTTGAAGTCTTCTCCTCTCGCTTAACTTAACCCAGTCTCCACTCATCTCTCGCTCAAACTCTGCCTTTAATGTGGCGAGCCGGACGGCCTCCTCGTACCGTCCCAACAATCACGTCACTGGACGTCTTCAGAACTGGGATTATTTGCATTTCCTGGTCTGTTTGAGCTTCAATCACACAAAAGGGCCCAGGACCGCCGCACAAAAAAAGAGCAAGGAAAAAAAAAAAAAAAAAAAAAATCACCCCTAAAGTAATGTGGTGCCACAGAACTCAAACCAGATGAATCTTCTCTATTTTTACCTTTTCCTTTGCCAAGGAAACATCAGGCACATCCTGTACGCTTCAGTGAAGACGGGCCGGCTAAAGCTCTCTAAAGGAGAGAGGGAACAAAGATGTTTGCCCCCCCCGCACACATCTCTCCTTCCAATGTTTGCCTGATTCTGCTGCGTATGATCTTTGAGATGGGGATATTGAAAATGATACGACACAAACACACGCTCGTGTGAGTGCAGGACATGCAAACTCCTTTTTTTTGTGGTATGAAAGCGAAGCGACATAGGTGAGAGACAAAAAAAGACTGAAACCTGAGCGTTTTGCACAGATGCAGATGACGACAAACGAGCACTTCAAGGCGACAAAACACATAAATGCTGCAAATCTGCTGCTAAACACCTGATTCCAGATGCTGCCTCACTCTTTGATAGTCTCATGGACTCGTTTGATGTTAGTGGTGAGCTAGCAACTGCAGTAAACACACAAAAACACGAGACCGAAGGTGAGTCCTGCTGGAAACTCGAAAAACGGATCAACAACACGTCAAGTTGTTTTTGCAGCCCTCGAGATGTTTGGATTCATCATGTGATGCTGAAATGTTTGTTTCTGTGATCTGCAGACGATGATGATGAACATTAAAAATATCTCCAACATTATCAGGTATGCCAACATTTAGACTATTATGAATAATTCAGAGCGTCTCTTTGCACCTTTCAAATGATCATTATGTTTTAAAACGTGGAGTCTCCAAGTGAACAAATAAAGTTGAATGCATTTTGCTCCTGAACAAAACAGCTTGCAAGCTAACAATCTTCCTCTCTGCCGTTTACTGGCACTTCTTCTCGTCCCCACCAACTGTCAATGAGGGGAATAGAATAAATCCATCAGCAGATGTGTTGCTGCAAACCCAAAGCGGGGACCTGCTCATAAAAACGCAGCTCCACAGCACAGCGAGCAGTCACAAACTCCACAGAATGAGCTTCAAGCCGCACGCCAAGAAAAGAAATTGTACTTCTTTGCTTCCGCCCCGTGTGGCTTAACTCAGCCAATGAGACTATTGCTGCCTCTGTAAAATATTTGTGTAACTAAAACTCCAATCTGCTAATGGCCACATAAAACAGCATTTCATTCTGAAAAGACTTTTGTGTGCTCCCTTCCTGCACACTGAAAAAAAAAAGAAATAAATAAAAACCACTTCAGCTATTTGCAGCTAGTCTGCTTGATTCAAACAACATGGCACCTGTGACTATTCAACAAGGGCACTTTCAAATTGCCTGTCATCAGTAAAAGCTGCAATTTCTGCCGCAGGGAGAAAAAAAAAAAGGAATAAAGACGCACAGCCGGTGAAAACAGATATGAGCCTCTATCGTTGTAATCAGGTGGAAATTGTGAGGCCTGTGCACACTTTCCCGCTGCTGTTGGGAGTGCTGATGTACGGCAGCGCTGCACAGAGCGGCATCCTCAGAGTGTATTATGTTCCAAATAATTATTGATTTTCATCTTTGCCTTATCATATTTAGATTAAGCTGATAGCACGGACAATCCTCCCTCCACAGAAACAATGATTTTAAAATGCACTTTTTCATATTTTACTCAGGATATCAGTGGACACTTCTCCCTGCACACACTCATTTCTGTAATTGCTTTTTCATATTTTGGTTAATGGCAGCTGGGTGTTTCTGTCCAGACAACACACACACACACACACACACACACACACACACACACACACACACACACACACACACACACACACACACACACACAGAGAAAGAGAAAGAAACCCACACACTTACTCAGATCCATAAATGTGCAAACGAGAAGCAGAGATTAATGTGTTGTGTTTAAAGCTAACCTTTTCTGTAAGTCAAGCGTTCTGCCGGGTTATTTCTAATTTAAAACTGGAGCCATAGCAGCCCCTTAACATCCTCATCCTTATTAAAGACATTTCAGGACACGCTGTAGCCAGGAGGCACGGTTCAAATATATATGATTCAGTGTCATTTGCAGAGGAAATCTGGGTTTTAGAGGAAGTTAATTCTGCCTTTTGCCACTGCAGCGGTGACAGATGTAGTCTGCAGTCCAAGCTTTTTCTCCAACAGAGCTGCTGCTGAGCCCGTACAGTCACTAATTACTGAGTAACTGTACTTAATCCAAATTATTTTCTTGATTTTCTAGATTTTCCTATTGTTCTTCCAACCTAACTCGGCTTTGAAAAGGCATTACTGAACCTTTAACAGCTTGCAGCATCAGAAGATGCATCAGTAATGATCAATGATCATTAAATGTACTCAGTTACTTCACATCTGATACTTTTCTGCAACTGGCACCTGAGCCGACAAACTCCACCCATCTGGCGACCCGAGCGGTTTAAAACAAATGCTATGAATTATTCGCAGCTCCTATTTGTCCCTGCTTCGGTATACATACCCCGAGTGTTTGTTTGAAATCAAAGGGTGTGGCAAGAGCCGGGTAATGAAAGCCAGCTGCAGGCCGCAGAGACACTGGATGGCTTCCCTCGCAACATGGGCTGGAGTGAGGGCCGACTCAGAGCAAAACACAACAAGAAAATCGAAAAAATACAAACAAAACGAGTGATTTGCACACAAAAGAAAACCGAATCAAGCGCGGCCCTTTCCACTGCAGAGAGGTTCCTGTAAACAAGTGGCCGTGCTAAAACAATACAGCTGGATTTCCTCTCGGTAAGCGACGATAATCATCGCTCACTGTTTACCACAGCAGAGAGGGGATCCAGCCCCAAAAGCCTCTGGTTCCCCCAAAACACAAACCATGCTGGATTCACAAAGTGTCTCCACCGTGATGCTCCTTCCACTGCAAGTTTGGAGTCATTTTTGGCATAACTTACCTCCTAACTATGACAAAAATTTCTCTCTTTTTTAAATGTATTCTAAACGTCCTTAATATCTGAGAGCCTGGAACACTTTTTTCCCCGGCAACATTTCCTAACCATTCCAAAACTAATCATTTCTCTTTATGGAAAAAGAGCTTATCATATGCAAAGTGCTCGACATCAATGTCTTCATATTCTCGTTTGAGAAATTCATTGCGCGGTGAATTCCCTCGGGAACGCTGCAGCCAAGTTTCTGCCTTGCAAAAGTTTTTTCTTTTTTTTTTTTTATTCTCTCACTTTAATTCAACTTGGCACGTTATTTCTCAGAAATACCGTCGGGCTCGGGGGAGAAACATAGACGTGGTCTCACTTGTTAGTGCGGGTTTTAGTGCTGAATAAGGATCAGACAATGGCTGTGGGGAGAGGGGCTGCAGTCTAGCGAGGTATTGACACAGGAGATATTGCCTGAACAAAGTGGATCCGTGAGAAAAGGGAGGGAGCGAGTGTGAAGGAAGGAAAAAAAAGAGAAAGATTATCTTAATTATCATTCAGGAGCTGCTTAGTGCAGCACCTGTGCATGAATAATGTCATTTATAGGCACATTGAGATGTGCATAATTCCCCCTTAAATCATACACATTAGCGGCATAACAAGGGATGAACAAGTCGGCCTCTCGCAGGCTCAACTCGGAGCGAGGGGGTTCATTGTCAGCCCCTCACCTCCCCAATAAGAATGTATTTCTTTATTCAAAGACTCCACTCTTCTCTCATTTAACACTTGCTATTCGGTCCAGAGGAGCTGTGAGGTTACATATCCTGCTTCATATTACCACGCTGGGTTTCATTTGTGCACGGCGTGACTTCAAAATAGAGGATATTTCAGAGCTTGGAGTGTGATTTAACAGCAGAGAGGTTGTATGATGGCACCTCTTTGAAGTAAAACACAGTAAGGAGCTCCTACCGGTGCACATGAACGCATGTTCGGCTCCTCTGGGTCACCGCCTTTGTACAAATGTGGCTTAGATGTTAAACAACGCGGATATTAAAGATTTTTTGTTGAATCAGAGCTGCGATAAAAACCTCCGACACACAATCAGAGCTGTAGTAGCAGTAGCAGTGATACTGATCGCAGTGGGAGTAATACTACCTTAGAGTAAAAATACTCCATTACACTTAAAATCCTGCTTTAAATGTTTCACTTCAGTAAAACTACAGAAGCATTAGAGCAAGTTTGTCATCTTACCTTACATCTCGTGTCAGCTTCAGCATGTGTGGAGTTTTGTACTGCTGCTCCTCTGGATGAAAAGAAAACAAAGGGAGAGCATCAACTTCATGCAAACAAATCCTCAAAAACCCACAAAATGTGATAAATTCCTCCCTGATATCACAATTACTGTTAAAAAAACTCACCAATTCAACAAAAAAAATGAACGTGTATCATTAAGTTTCATCTCACACATCTAAATTTAATGAAACAAACCAGCTTCATGTGACTGCATCAACAGTGTATAGTCTAAATGAGAGAGAGGTGAGGGGGGTAATTAGTCTCATTAGAAACACCTGCAGGCTCAATCAAACCTCTCCAATGTTTCAGTCACTTCAGTGCTGCTTAACTTTACAAAAAACATTAAATTATTCATTGCAACAAAGTCTAAGTTGTCTACAAAGAAATGTTTATCACACTGTTGAGTTTTTTTATTCAGGTTTTAAACTTTAATTGACAGAAGCACCTGCAGAAAGTCACACACAAAGGTCAAAGGTCACATAAGCAGACTTTCCACAAAATGTATACAGTAATAGGAAACTAAATGTGATCCGATATAATAAAATAAAATAATAATAAGATGTAGTGTTTGTTGTCACGGAGCATGTGCAAACAGCTGTAACAGTCCTTCCTCTGTGCAGATGATGACGTCATCACGGCTCTGCACACACACTGAATCTCACTCAGATAAAAACCCTCATATGTCCAAACTGTCAAACTTTCTGAATAACAGCCTCGTTGGACCGCAGCGTGCCGTGTTTCACACCTCATCTAAGGTCATTCAAAGGGTTTCAAATGACCAGAACCGGGGTGAGGTATTCACATGACGTCAGTGAAATAATGACATCTGTCCTCTGAAGTGCTGTAGATCTTGCACCACTTTGAAAAGAGCTTCTGATACTTCATCCTGAGTCGAGTCCCCGAAGATCACATTCACGCCCAGCGCATGTCAAACAGTCCTTGAAAACAATGCTCGGGCCTCAGTTTGACTACAAGCTGGGTGGAGTTTGCCAAAACAGTCCACACACTCCAGAGCCGGAAAGTATTTGTCATCCAAATCAGATTTTGCGTTGCCACGGGAGATGCGGGTGCGCACAGAGAGGATGCATACAGTATGAAACGAGAGTAGTAACGAGGCTGTCATCACGGAGAAATGTCAAATATTCCGCCCGCTGCCGACTCCTCAGCGCAGCTCGCCGCTGTCGAGGCCCGACCCACGCAGTCAAAAGTTCACAACAACAATAGAGGGCATTGTGGGTTTTCTCTAATCAGAAGGGCCTTCCAGTTAGGGCCGAGCACTTCTGAATTCTAACTATGCCAGCGCAGATATGCAGTAGGATTAAACTCGGGAGTGTGTGGACCTCCTCTATGCCGGGGTCAAACTGCAATTTGAAAACACTTTGAGCGCTCGCTGGGTGGAGGCCTGGGTGGGCGGGATTCGTCATTTTGAGAAAATGTCAGTCGGGAGAAATTTGATTGGATCCCTGAGTGAACTCGGACGCACATTTTCTCATTGTGTTACACCCAAAAAAACAAGAACTGCGTCAGTCGTTATTTAAGGACGAACAACTGAAGTCCGCAGAAAGCAAAGTTACTTTATCTTACTCATCGTATCACATCAGCATGTTAACAAACATAGAAATCCACTGCGCTCTGAAAATGAAAGCAGCACACTGAACTTTAACAAGTGCAAAGGGAGGAATAATGCAAAGTG
>JAVQJZ010029163.1:0-11409 GCA_036025355.1 Leiopotherapon unicolor | reverse complement strand
GTTCAGTGGATTATCTGTCATGGAAGAACTTTCTGGAAAGATGACATCATGTATGTTGCAATACGTCCAGAGATTATATTAGATCATTGGATATGATCTTTTTATTCGTACCTACTGATTAGAAGGGGGATTTAAAAAACAGAAAAATGCCACACCTTCATCCTCTTTAAGCTGAAGTCCAAAGACTCAGTAATGAGATCACTCAAGCATCAATAGGAAAAAGTCTGCACCAAATTAAAAAATGTACACATATGTCTTTGTTACTTTTAATTATTTTCATTATAGTTACTTTTATTTATATTATTACATTTGGTGGAGCCAAAGGTTGTATGTACAGAGGTGCTTTTTTGAAGTTGTTTTTACTTGTGTTTAAGGGTGCTATCTCCTGTATCAATGTACCATATACGTTGTTTGTTATGCATGTTCTATTGTCATGTTCTAAGGTCAGTGAAGGAAGTCTGACATCTGTATTTTCAAATGTATTTGTTCAGTGTTGCAATCACATCTTCACATCTTCACAGGGGGTGTAAACCCAGACGCTCACCTTGTGATCGTGTAATCGCCCATGTTTGGATGAACCTCAGCTCTGCCTCAACACGCTCTCTCTGCCTCCATCTGTGTTGTCTGCCTCCGCTCCGTCCTCGTTGGCCCGTCTCGCGCCAGCTGTGTTGTGTGTTTGGAAGTCGAGGATGAAACGAGGGGGTCCACTTCGCACGCATACCTTCGCTTCAGCACTTTTCACCTGAGGGGGCAACCGGTTTGTCTGCAGGCTTTGGCTCCTCTTCAACACTTTGTCCTTATCTAGCCCTCGTCTGCTCTCACTCAGGGTGTGGAGGCCGTCATCACCTCCATCTCTGTGCCTGCTTCTGTGTCCTCCGGTTTCTCTTTAATTTAAGGTTTTTATGAGGACACAGTGGCAAGCTGTCATGGTCTGCGGGTCATTTGAAAAAAAAGAAAAGGCCTTCCCCAGAATTATTAACATTTATTTTGAGTCCTTAATTGCAGCAATGTTCCTCCCCAGTATGGACAGGATAAAGAATTTAAGATGAGCATTGATATTGAAAGCTGAATATATTTATGGCACAAGAGTTTTCACATATTCACCAAATCACATGTTAAAAATGTAATAAACAACTGCCAAATTATGTCAAAAACCACTTAATGATTGGTTCTGTTTGCCACATATTCTAACCACTCTCTCTTTTGATTATATGAACACTTATAATCAGTCTCTGAACTAAACAATGCAGCCCTGGTTGGAAAAAAAAGATCCTCCTCTGACTCCTCAATCCTCAGAAAAAAGATTAACCACATAATCTTTCCTCTCTTCTGACCATCCCCCTTTTCTCATTTTCATACAGTCTTTTATTCTTCCATGAAAGCGTCTGAACTGTCTGCACACTGAGACGGAGCAAACCCCCGCTCTTTGTCAAGCATCGGCTCTGCGGTGACAGGTGAGAATGCTCGCTCCTTGTTCACCTCGGTCGCACAATCGGAGCCAAACAGACGGCGATTTCTATCTGGCGAGAGCGGCGTGCTTGAATTCAGCTGAGCAGGAACAAACAGGGCCCGTTCTGTCAGCCCGCTGAAGCCTCTGTGCCGGGGCATGTCTGACACGCAGACAAAGCACCCGGCTGGGATCGCGGGCCAGCGATGGAGACGATACAAAGGTATATCATTCTAAGGTCATGTTACAATCATCCGCATCAAGCAGCAGCCGAGGTTACTCTGTCAGGTTCATAAGCAAATATAATATCCGAGACACACCGAGAAGAGGTAACTCTCTCAACAATGCCTCGCTTTGTGTGAGAGTGTGCAGGTTATTGTTGAGCTAAATGACTGGAAGACATGAAATGTTAGCAAAACAGCTTGTTTCTGCCCACTCAGGCCCATAAAAGCCAGGAGCTGGAGCTGGCTGCTAATTTGTTGTGAAGCGCTCCGCTGTTGTTTTTCCTAATCGCTCTTCATTGGGAGCGCCTGCTGCTCGTTATAACTTTTAACACCCACCAGACATTTCATTTGGAGTGGATCTGCTGGAAGGTCAGGAGATCGCGTAGCCCTCGGTTGGGGAGATCAGCTGACTCATTAGATTGGTATAAAGGGGGGGGTAAGTTGTTTCCAGATGGTCTGCTTGACTGGTTTTGTTTTTTTCCGCATGGGATGGTTTTCTGGAGAAATGGAGCAGAGACACAAAACTGCGTCAACAGTTAGACTAAACAGTGTGAGAGCTCAATCTGTCCTCCCTGAAAGAGATACATGCAGATTCCTCAGATTTTACAAGAAATTCTGGTGTTGGGTGTGGAAGAAGGTCTTTGTCCACTGACAGCGATGAATTAAAAAAATCCCATAATGTTCCCTAAGCACTGGTGAGTCTGTGTTCTGTGCAGAGACAGCTGGACACACAAGCATTAGATCACATGATTTTCTAATTCCTGTTAAAATATGCGGAATTTGGAGCTAAACTTTTTGTTCCCTGGATAAAGTCTGTGAAGTTCCTTTAAAGCTGTGTTAATCAGTATTTTTATACGAAACAATGAACATGTGAAAGGAGTCTCTTTAAAGAGTGAAACCCACAGAACATGACCATCTGACTCCTCAGCTCTCAGCTCAAGAGCTTTTTAACTTTAACTTTGGGTGACTTGTTTTGGTTCCATGACCTGCAGTTTTGCTGGTATGATTAAGTCTCAGAGCTCCCATCAAACCTGCAGGAAGCTGTTTTCAGTGAAAAGCTCAGATAAACCTAATGAATTCTACCTGCCCAGCACTGACAGCTGAAAGATACAAGCTGGTGAACACATGGAGCGTTTAGCAGTTGAAGGCACAGATGTTGTTCTGAGTGGATGGAGACCAAAAACAGGGCAAAAAGGAGAGTTAATGCAGGACATAGATTTATCAGGAGAACAAGACACATCTTTAAGTTATTAATGGTAATGTAAATCAGTAAATGTAAAAAGATTAATGCCATGCAGCTTATTTTAACGCAATTGGCCCATGACATAAAAAGAATCTGCTGCATGCATCCAATAATTTTTGTAGTTTTGAACAATCTGCCATCCACGCCTCCTTTAGCTTCACTTTTCTTTCAAGCCCTGTTTTACATTGTTCCCACATCCCCCATTGTGTGTAGATGCTGAGTACATGTATACATTTAAGGAGAGATTAGTTTTAAGTATTTGATTAGAGATGGTTAGGCCTTGTCAAATTTAAAAATCAGACTCCATATGTTCATGTTTGAATATGTAACTCTTTTCAGGCAAAAACTGCAGTAACATTAGCAATGATTGTTAAGTTTTTGCAAAAAATGTACAAGATCTTACAGAAGATTTCTTTGGTGTTTAAATGGTGAATTCCTGGAGAGAGTGATAAAGGGCAGGTTCTGACCACAGCTTTAAACAGGCTACAAAAACACGACTAATGTATCTCAGCAATCAAACCTCAACATGGCCGACATTCCCTTTCTATCTGATGGAGGTTTGTCTACACTGAGGATTGCTGTCCTGCAGCTATGTCAGCATCACCTGCCCCTCCGTCAGCTCGCTCAGGAATGTCATATCAATGTGGGTGATCTGTAATCTCCATGTCAACACTCCAGCGCTGACTCTTCTTATAGTCGGGGGTCACTCCACTGTATTGATTCAAACTGTCGGAGTGCATGGAAATGTTGACATACTCCAGTGAATGAAAAAAGGGAAAAGAGTTACAGCTTTTACAGTGGAAGGAAGTTTTTTGTATGAGAGGACATGTTGGTGCTACAGGAGGATGATTGCTGCTGCTGTTGAAGAAACACATTACAAAGCTCACTTTTTGTGTGGGAACATATATGGGAACATGGAAACATATTTGTGGAAACAGCGTTTGGGCTTTAAGTGTCTGGGTGGGCGTTTCCCATGGACAGACCACTGAGAGCTGACACTGCTGAGAGACGCTCAGTCTTACATGATCTGTCTTACAGGCCTGTCATCCTGTAAAGCCAACAAACATTTTTGCAAGACACTGTGTTTCAGCAAATCCATAGTACTGATATCATGTAAGAAACCATCTTCCCCTCACAGCAGCTGAAGATGTTGCAGCCTCAGTACCAGCAACACATCGTAGGTGTTGGTCAAATGATAGATAGAAATAAAGCAATCTTATATTACAAGTATTCTTACTGCACTATTTTTAGTGTCAACTCTAATTTCTGCAAGGGTTTTTTTTTTAGTAAAGAAAATCCCCTAGAAACCTTGTAGAACTGAAAAAGTCTTTGTAGAGCTCGAGCATGTCGTGCCACTGCAGTAACCTAAGATAGTGTCACATGGCATAAAAAGATTCCTTTCAAACAATTATGTCTGGAATTTAATTAGGCCATTCTTAAGCAACTTGGGTATCCCCCTCCAGCCCGCTGCTTTGCAACAATAAAGCATTTGCAGTGGAGGATAACTATCAGGTATGCACCGAGAGGCCAGAGCTCTACCTCTGAAGACTCTCCTGCTGTTGTGTGTGGAGTGTGTGTGGAGTGTGTGTGGAGGGGTGGGAGTCTGGCAGTCTGTGCGGGCACTTTCCCACTGTTTTATGCAAGCATCCAAAAAAACAAAGGCTTTCTTGGAAACAGGGGGCCTGGCATCTGTTGGGTCCGGAGCGCCTTGGGGATTTTTATGCTTGATGGCACGCACTCACACACACACACACAAAAACAGCCAGGCTCCTCATATCCTGTGCCACTGCATCGTAACAGCGAGCTGTGGCCGTGAGTGCTGACTTTGGATGAGATCATGCAGCTCCGTGAGGATGTCAGCGGGCTTGAGGTCACATCTTGGAGTGGGCTGAATTGTTGAGCGATATCTGGCACCCACTGTAACACCGTGACTAAGCAACTGTGCCTCTCCTACAACGCTCAGGACCCGTTTTATGAATTGGACCGCACTCAATTACTGTCCCAAAGAGGTGGGAGCAAATGACTGCATCTCATTCCAGCGTGCACTGCACTGATTCATAAATTTATGCTCACCCTGGCGACATGCGTAGACACGCTGGAGACACTCTCCTGCTCGCTGTTTGCTCTGGACGCTCCAATCAGTCAACTGTGTTTTTCAAGCAGAAAGCACATTCATCTCTCAGTGCCGCTTGGTTGCTGGGTGCATTTGTGCATGTGTGTTGTGTACCCCTGGATTTCCAGAGCCTTGAGAGTTACGGCATGTGAGGGTCTTTCACAGGAGCACTGTACGGGCCCCCAGACACCTCCTGCCCGATTCAGTGGCTCACAGCGGGCGTCTTTATACAGCAGCTCAGGATCACACTAATGTGGGCCGTTACAGAGGAGCAGCAGGTAGAGGCTGCTACTGCATCACATTTGGGTCAACAAACACACTCAATGAAATAAAGCTTGATATTTAGACAGTGTATTTTACACACATTAGGCCTATTTAGCCATTAGGCTAAATTTGCCTTTAAAGATTTTTCAATATTTGCACACTGCATGCACACCTGCAAATGCGGCACCACTTTGGGGCATTTTTGGGGGGTATCCTACCAATATGTTGCAGCCTTTGTGTTCTCCCAGTCACCCATTTATGCATTTTCTGCTTCCTATGTGAGTTGTGTTGGGAGCAGGATCACTGACATATCCACAGTCCTCAGCTCCTCGAGTCCCTCCAGCGTGTTCTGGGTCTGCCTCAGTGTATCCTTCCTGCTGGACATGAATGAAATATTCCACCTCTGGAGCAGATGTCTGACCCACCTTTAGCTGGCTCCTTAAAATGTGTAGGACTAACAGTTTTATATGTTCTCCTTCTGAATGTCTGGACATCCGTTATATTCAATGGGTGTCTTTCTTCATAGGTCTATCTAGTTCCCTTAGCCTTTCTTTAACCTTGTGGTGAGTTTTTTTTTTCACTGAATCATTTCCATTTCTTCAGCTGCAATCAGCTGATTCACTCACAGGACCAAAGTACAAATCTTTCATGTTGAGTTCAACCTTCAGATTCATGCCGCTGATGGATGGATAGATGTCTTGACATTGCTGACGGTAATCAAAGCAGAGGGAGGAGAAGGGTCCGTACACGGACCGAGAAGCTGGAGCTGAACTGTGTTGAAACATCCTCTTTAATGTAACCCAGATACGGATGACTCCACATTCCTGCTGGCTGACAGTTAGTAGCTACAAACTAACCATGTGAGCTGTCACTACATCACCAAGCTTCCAGCCTGGTGTTACTTTGGCTTCCTGTCAGATTTCAGTGGGTTCTCCCTGTTGAGTCATCGAGTCTTTTGTTAAAGCATTACAAGCAAAGTATTTCAGCTGATGGGCTCATTAAAAAAGTCAATGAAGGGAAGATGTGACTGGATTTAAGTCATTACTTAGTGCTTCCTTGTGCTGTGTTTTCCCATTTCTTGTTCTCTTCCACTTTTACATGAGAATAAATAAATAAATAAAGTTCTGAATAAATATCGCAACAGCTACATTTGCAGACTGGTTGTCTTTGCAATCTTAGCTCCTCACGTCACTCATCCTTTGTACTTGTGTTTCAACACAGAGGATGTGAAATATATCTCTCTCTCCTGCTCTGCTTTTGTAATTGACGTGCTTTTACTCCAGGGCCAGCACATAAATCAAATGCTCATTTACAGGAGTGTAAATCCAGAAAAGAAAAACAAGTTGCTCTACTCACTGAGGAGCGATAGTGAAAACAGGCCCATTCTGTGGACACGCAGCAGCGTGTGATCTATTTTATCCTCAGAGGGTCGTGGGGGGCCGGAGCCATTCAGATGGCTCTGTGTGGGACAGGTCACCAATCAATCACAGGGCCGACGTGTAGAGACAGACAGACACACTGACACCTAAAGACAAATTAGAGTCACTGATGAGCCTGCATGTCTTTGGACTGTAGGAGGAACCTGGACTCAAAAAATATCATGTTTCCATGAAAAGGAAAAGGTTTAGCAGAAGTAAAGCTTCAGTCTGCAGAGGAGATGTATTGTGACAGAGGTCTTAGTCTTACAGGAATCTTGATGTACATGTCAGGCCTTCATTTAGCTTCAGTGTTTAAGAATTATTTATTTTATATTCAGTTACATATCATCCCCTGTGGTACTAAGTAATGCTACTGTGATTACAGGGGAATTAAAAGTCCTTTTTCCACCTGTCATTCGTGAGGCAGTTGAATGTCCAAAGGTATTTTCATGATCTTGGATGTCTGTCTGTCTGTCTGGAAGAGCAGGATGCTCACATGACTCTTCTGTTATTTCCACAGACTGCCCTCTGCTCCTACACTCTGCAGGTTGTAGAAATACTTCATCTGATTGTTTGCTCCACCACACTGGATCATTTTGAGCTCACAGTGTCTTCAGGTTTGCGTGGAGAACACAATGTGAAGCGTGGAGGGAAAAAAAGTGAGAAAATGGAAAGAAATGATATAACTGCGTAACTTCTCTTGTAGACTAGTTGTAGGCTATTTCACACTTGACATTTACCCTAAATAAAAAGCAAAAACAGCTGTTGATCATCAGCAACGGAACACGACACCGTAAGCTCTCTGACGCTGACTGCACCCTGGAGGCCGGGCTTTCCCAGCTGCGCCTGAACGCACCGCGACAGTGGCGCTCGGCGGAGGACGGACAGACGGACCTGCCTCCTCTCCAAACACATCCACAGTCCTCCTGCAGCCCTCACTGTGCTCTCAGCCTGGAGGGGCGGCCGTCTGTCGGGATGGAGGACCTACGCGGACCGAGCCCGGCTGCTTCACGGCCCCGGAGCGGACGCGAGCCCCTCGCTGCTCCTCAGCACTCGTGAAGCCTGCAGCCGCGCGAGGATCCAAGATCAGGTTTCCACGTGGATTCACCTCTGACTCTGTGCCCCCCCCTCCTCCTGCCTGCGCACACTGTCAGTGGACCCTGTGGTCGGAGCAGACGCTGATCCGGATGCGGAGCCGGACTCAAGCCGAACATGCGCGGCTGGTTCCCGCCCGGCAGTAAGCGCGCGCGGAGCTGCTGAGCCATGTTCCTGCTGTGGGTCCCGGTCTCCCTGCTGCTCGGCTTCATCGTGTCTCAGACCTGGAGCGTCCACCCGTCCTGGAGCTCCGAGCCGCGCCGCCGCGGCAACGAGCTGGACGCGCCGAGCGCGCAGCCGCACATCGTCTTCATCCTGGTGGACGATCAGGGCTTCCGCGACGTGGGCTACCACGGCTCCGAGATCAAGACCCCGACACTGGACCGGCTGGCGGCGCAGGGGGTGAAGCTGGAGAACTACTACGTGCAGCCGCTGTGCAGCCCGTCCAGGAGCCAGCTCATGACCGGCAGGTACAGAGCATCTCACACACACACACACACACACACACACACACCTTCACTCACCCCCTACAAGCCCCTCTACATGGAGTCCAGGCAGAGAGCCAGGCTTCTGTCAGGGGGTCTGATGGAAAGTTTGGAGGTGGTGCAGTCAGCTGAGAGTTGAGCTTGTCGTCCACCCGCCTGTCAGCTCTGTGAGGGCTGAAGTGATCATCACAGTTAAATATCATCAGGTCAGTTTCACTTTTCGCTCACTGTAAACACTGAGACAGAAGATCAGCGACCTGCTGAGCTGAATGACACAGATCCTGATGTGTTGGAGCGTCATGGTGTCGTGGAGGTTTGCAGAGGAAATGATGTGCAGTCTCAACTACACCCAGTGCAGACTTGAAACAAGTTACCTGGCTCATTTAACTCCTGTCAGATGGGTCAGAGGTGGAGATGGAAACAAACATAAATGTACTACATCTAAGTATAAAGTCAAGCCACGTGCACACACTCGAGAGAAGAGACATTTCCAGCCTCGCTCATTCAGCATGTGGCCTCTTGAGTTTTTAAAGTGTAGGAATCTTGTAACGAGGCAGAAGAGGCACGAAACTCGAGCACTCAGACGCTGCGACTGAAAGAAAGGTTCACATTCATCCAGGAGAAGACGAAGGGTTTATCTTCTTCTGTCATTCCAGTTTATAACACAGCTTGGTGTTTCAGTTTCAAGTGTCCTGAGAAAAGTTTTCCTGTGTGATGAGGGATCAGAAGTGACGCGACAGGTGCGCTGACTTTCAGCTCAGCCTCTAAATAAAGATGGTCTGGCTGAACTGTCGGCTTGTTAACAGCCCGTCTAGTGCTCCAGCAGCTTGTTTTATAGCCGTGTCACTGCGCTCCAAGATCCCAGCACTGTGGGTGAGTACAGCGGTGATGCAACTGTACACACACTACATGTCCTCTGACGGTGTCTGTGAAACGGACTCAGTCTGAGGCTTTGACAGACGGCATTGTTGTACTGGAGCTTTTGATCTCATCACCTGATCTGCATCAGTTGATCACATCTCACTCAGGCCGACACAGCTGATTTATCTGCTAATGAAGAAAACACACACTATTTTGAGAAACTTGGGCAAGACAGAAACTTCTTTCTGCTACTGGTCAGATATGTCATGTTTTTCTCAGAAGCTGTTGATGACAAACAGTTTGGCTGTCGCTGCAAAAGACACACTCGTTCTTCTCTGAGTCCTAACTGAAGTCAAATCTGAACACAGTCTTGTTGCACATATTTTCAGTCTCTTCCCAACACTCCCTTAGGATGTTGTGTCTTTACCTGTCTCCAATCATCTGTCATCACAAACAAACCTGAACACTGTTAACACAAGAGCTGACAAAAAGTGTTTCAGATATTTGATCGAGACTGTCTGACTACATGTTAATGAATATAGACTCAAATATGAGCATAACTCACAGTCTGTGGCCACAGTAAACCTCCTCTTCACTGCCACCAAATTATGGGAACAGTGGCTTCAAATCTTTGGGCATGATTATGTGGCACAGTTGTCTCGAGTCTGTCTGGGGGGGGCAGATTGTCAGACTGTTCAGATTCTTTGGTCAAACAAATGAAAATTTCATCTGGTTTCAAATCAGCGTTGCTGTAGCAGCCATTTCGTGTTTTAGTGGGCAGCAGGAAGTTGTAAAAAGATATTGGAGGGGGAGGTTTGGTTAAGGTGTACAGTATCACAGAGGGGGGGGGGTTGATTGTGGTCTGGCTTTGTAGTTTGCTTACAGTGTGTTTCACATCAGCGGTTTCCCTCCTCGTACATGCAGCTCTGCAGGGCTTCTCCTGTGCTGCCACTGCCATCTGCTCCACCCCTCAGCCGAAAAGGAGGAGGCTCACCGGGCACCTCTGCTTTATGGCAGGCGTCCGAGAAAATAATAAGAAAAGTGCCGCCACCCCCTCGTTCCCCTGATCTCTGTTGGCCGTCGTCTGAGCGCTAGCAGCGAAACGTCAGCTGGACACTCACCGAAGTTACTGTTAGTCTTTGTGGCACGCTTGCATAGACTTGTCAAGACAAATGTCAGACTGAGTGAAGGACTGAATCCAAAACAAGCGCTTCATAAGAGCCCGATTAAGTCCTCTCAGGCTGTTGAAACTGGTTACCACGGCAACCACCTGTGTCTGAACCCAGCTGCATGCTTACTGAATATAATCAGATTTTATTATGACTTTATTTCTTTTTCTCTGCTTGCTGAAGGTCTTTGCCATGGACCATTCGCGCTGTGTTTTCCTCAAATGTTACCCAGATGGACTGCTTGTCCTGCCTCATAAATGGCTGAATATACTTGAGGGACTGCAGGGGCAAAATAAACATCCGGGGGCCAAATGATACAACCAGTACATTATCAGTCCAGTTCCCGATTGTGGATAATGCTGTCATTTTTTACGTTAATATTTTTGAAGAAATCCCTGAAACGCAGCTTGCTCAAACTTTTCCACTCTAGCTGTAACACACAGTTTCCACACGGGGACCTGCGGCCAACATGGGTTATTCAACCTGGCCTTTACATCATGTCTAACACCGCTCTGCACTAGCATGAACACGAGCTACCGTAGTGGTTATACAGAATTATATTTCATATATAAACCTATTCTCACTAAAAACAGCTACACAGTGTTTCTATCCATGAATTATCAGTATATAAAAATACTATTACAGCGATCTTTTGAGGGTCTGTGACAGCACCATTATGTTTAAAATATCCATACACCTGTTTTCTCGCTCAGGGTCGAGGGGTTCAGTCTTCTGGAGGCAATGTGAGAAAGCACTGGCAGAGTCAGGTCACCAGTCAGTCACAGAGAGATCGATATACCAGGTCTTGTGTGCTTTCATTCTGTGGTTTCGCCGCGATTAGTATGAATCCACAATGAGGGAGTCAGAATCAACCATCTCTCAGTAATGATTTGGTGATTTGCAGGCAAAAGACATCTTCAGTTTAAAATGAAGTTGAAACATGGAATTTGTCAGATGTGTAGTTCAGTAGCTCCTAAAAGTTGTGCCTTAACCGTTGTTAAAATAACGTAACACATTTTCAGAAGCATAAAGAGAGAAAACTGTCACATATTTTAATTTGAAGAAGCAAAAATTTGAGAAGTCTGAAAAA
>JAVQJZ010029117.1:0-16203 GCA_036025355.1 Leiopotherapon unicolor | reverse complement strand
GGAAGTACATTTTGAGCTGCCGGCTTCACAAGAGAATTTCTCTATAAACTGCAGTTAACATATGTCTTATGCTTCTGCACAAAATGTGTCATTTGTGGGTATCTAGGGATATAAAATCTGGGTGAAAATGTGTTCAGTCTTTTCTGTTACAGTATTCTTTGTTAAAAGATCCATGTAAGCCTTAAGGGTAATGTTTATTTAGAAACACTGTCCACAGTTATATTTCGGGCAACTAAGCGCTCTATATTAATCAAATCACACACGAGCACTGCGCTGTTATCATCAATTAATCACTATACCATCCACCGTTGTTGTACTGAAGACAAGTCCTTATGATGTTATCTCACTGATGGCCTGTGCTGGCTATTTTTAACAATGCTGCTGTTTTGCTTTTCATCTCAAAGCACAGAAACAAGAGGCACATCAGTCAGAAAGCCTCGGGGTGAGAATGCATGAGCACGAGATGAGAGTGCAAGTTTAATAAGGCTCTCTGGAGCTTTGATTTCAGGTTTCTTATTTTACACTTCAGACTGCCCTGCTTCCAAGGTTCAGCTAAGGAGCAATTGATCCCCAATTTCACATTTGTCAGATAATTTCTGAGGGTTATCCAGGCACATCTGGGTGTTTTCAAGGTGAAATCACATGGTGATTGTGTCAGTGTGCTCTGTGAACGGCTCGGAGCTTGCAAGACAAAACTGATAGGCCGCTGAATGTCTACACATACCAGTGCTCGCATTCCTGCTTGTCGGACCGGAGGATGGAAAAACCTGATATACAATAGTGTGTGAAAGCAGTGAAATCACACCAGCATGAGAAAGAAAGACATTGTGAGAGGAGTGTGGAACCACCCTGTGTGGTTTGATCAATAAAGCACTAAAATATCGCTCTGTCCGGATTATCTGTGGATCACAACCCTGCAAGGTGACAGAGTGTGTGCACTTCTCCACTCTGCGTCTGCCTCTCCCGCTGCTCCTCAGGTGCTGAGATGCCACGCTCTGTCGCTGGCTGATTACCCGTGTCGCTCCAGGAGGAGATGACGGGAGATCCCCGAGCGGAAACGACAGCTGTCTTTGCTGCTCTGCAAACTGCCGTAGGGCCCCCCCCACCCCCACCATCAGTGTGCGACAAGTGCCGACGTTACCAACAGAAGTTATGTAACGACCACTTCAGTTTTCACCTCCACAACAGTAAACCCAAGAAAGAGAAGAGACAGAGACTTTACTTATTTTCTTGGTCATCTATTACTCTCACTATTCACATGGATCTGCCTTGTACTCTTCCCTTCATGACTGAACTGTCACTGTCAAGGTTAAAATGTCAAACCTTGACAGCGAGTTCAGTTCAAACCTGCGTTCCTGTGTGGGAATAATACTGCAGTAATAATAAAAATAGATCATGGAAAATGAAATATATATTTACACCTAGTTCACTACAGCGTAAATAATAGTAACCATCAAGCAAAATATAATTACTTTGTTAAGAAGATTTCATTAAATTATAGACATTAGCATCTACTATTGAATCAGACCTGCAGAGAAACAGTTGCCTTAAAAGGTATGAGCAGTGTTTTTATTGTGGATTATCAAGTCTCTATACAACCATGCCAGCAGCTCTGTGAGGCTGAACGGAGGCAGCACACATCTTATAAAGATTCATCCAAAAAACTGTTAACATATTTCAGTGTCTACCAACCAACAGTGTACAATATTAGACAAGGCAGAACTGCCAGCATCAACAGATGACTTAAACTCTGTTTCAGAAGAAAATACATATAAAATAAGTTCCTAATTGCCACCATAGTTGATGGAGCAATATCGACTTCAAAAAAGAATACTGAAGAACAATCAATGCGTCCCACCATTTTGCAGTATGTGGGGAGAGAAAAGACCAGAGGGTCTTTGTTCAGAGATGAGGGCTTGGTGGTGCATCTGCAGGAAAAAAAATCTTGCAATAGAGAAGTGGCTGAAGGAGGGACGTGAGCATAACTTATTCGGGACAGCAAAGGGAAGACGCCAGCCAAAGTGACTACTCAGTGATGCCACCAGAGAGCATGAATGTTGCCAATTAGAGGCAATTATGTGATGCAAACCAACAGCTTGACTCCCACTGTAACTAAGCTCCCGGCGCGCCTAATCTCTCTATTGGAGAAAGAGCTAAACATATCAACAATCCTGTCCACATAAGAACCACAGCAGGCCGTCCAGTGATATTAAGCTCCTCTCCAAAGCTGGGGTGGGAAAGGGAAGAGCAGGAAATGTAAATAGATGCAAGCCGGGGGGAATCTGTGGGTGCACAACCCACATAACGATCTGTCAGTTTAATAGCGTGTGGGAGAGTGTGAGCGATGGAGAGAAATGTTCCCCGTTTTCTATTCATTAATAGCCACCGAAAGGGGATTTATGGATGTTTGGCATCTGCCATTAACTGGCCAATTCAAGAAGGCCGTATAAAAAAGGATATGTACTGTACACTGGGTTGTGTTTTGCTGGGCTTCAGACGAAGAGGGAATATGGTCAGAATCTGATAAAGCCACTTGGCTTCAATTTGAGCCCTCTATTATATTTTCTCTAAGGCTGAATATTTCACTTACTGATGAATACCAACCAATATCAGCCCTAATGCAACACCGCTGCACACTTATATAAATGTACACATACCAATAAAGTCTCTGCTCTCTGTCTTTGTGTTGTCGCATAAACACATAAACGTACAGACACACACACACACACACACACACACACATGGCCTAACCTTGGCTGACATTTCTCTGTGAGCCTCTGTCAGGACTTGCACAATTTTCTAAACATCTCTGACGGCGCTCCCGGTGGAGACAGACTGCGGTGATTCAATACACCATGACACCAATTAGCGGGGTAAATAATAGCGCGGCCAGCAGAAGCATTCCCACTGCGGCATCTTCCCCCCCACCTCACTGATCTCAATAGTCTGTTCTTATCAAAGCAGCTTTATTTTATTTTTTTTTCTTCTCTCCAAGGTCTGAAAATGCGAGATCAAAGGGCAGCTCTAACTCATCAATGCCCTTACCTCCTTTCCTACAGCGATGGATACAGTGTTCAGTAACAAGCCAGCATTATCATCAGCCCGTCCGGCCTCACACCACCCAACGGCAGGAAGGAAAATCAACAAGCAAGTCTTGTCTTGTAGGCGGTCATTTTCCTGACCAGCCAGCGTGAAACTGAGGCGGCTTTGAAAAGATCACGCCGTCGACAAAACCGTCCAGCACAGGACCGGACAAGTCTGCTTTCTGAGCTCCTTGTATTGCACCTCGCCAGTGTGACAATCAATAGTCTCATATTTTTAGATGAAACCATCTCGTCTGTCTGGCTGGAAGACACATAGTGAATTTATCTATGTGTGTGCGTGAGTGCGTGTCCACTGGCATAAGCGCTCGTGTCTGCGATGACGAGCGCCAAGTACGTTATCGCTCCGGAGTCAGTGAGCTGCGGCAGGAAGGAGCCGCACAAAGAGAGAGAGAGAGATGCTGAGATGCTGTCAGGCCCTCAGGCTGACACAGCGCTCTGCAGGAAGGAGAGATAGCTTATCAGTCTGTGGCCAAAGGTGATCGTGAGCAGTGTGTGGGCAACAACAACTGCGATCGTGCTGCTGATCACCGGCAGAGCGCGTAGAGTGGGAAACAAAGCAACGTGGTTCAACAAACAAGCCAAAAGAGACGGTTAATGGTTTGCGCTTCAATTAAAACCACAGAACCAAAGAGTCTCACATCAAATTTGGACGGGTTACTGCGCTTTATTCCGCCCGCGGCCTGGATCGAGGAGAGGGAGCGAGGCAAGCTTAAACTCACCCGTGCAGCTCTTTGAGAGAGACCGAGATCTTCAGGTTGTGGCCCAGCACGTGGAGGGCCGTGAGGATGTCGGCCCATTGCACCATCTCACCCAGCGGACCCCCTTTCAGCACCTTGGGACTGAAGACGTCCCCGGACTCCTCTGTCAGAAAGCCCACATGAACCAGAATCTGGATGCAGCAGGGAGAAAACAGGAGGAACAAGTTAGAGCGAGAGGAGAGCTGAGTGCACTAAGTCGTGGTGTTTTGTTTAAGCGATGTATGAAATTCTGTTAAACTGTTTCTGCACTGGCAACAAGCCATTATATCCAGCAATTTTGGTGAGGTTTTATATTCAGACAATCTGCAGTCCTGCGTGGTGAATAATTTTGCGAGGGCAAAATTTAACAACGCTTCAAAGCATTCAAATATGAATAAATTTGGATATTTGGCACGGATCAGTGATGTCAAATTTTAAATGTAATTGAGTATCTAATGAAAGCGAGAAAGCAGAGTGACAGCATATTCACACCGACGCAACTCCTAAGAAATACAATCATCTGTGCATGGAGTTGAAATGAAAATTGACCTGCTGAGGGCTAATTGATATGCACAATGATACACGAGCTGTTTAATTGCTGATGGGGAAGGATGGAATTTCCAGGCTGTTAAATATGTAATGAAATTAGATTTTTCAACAGATGGCAGCATTTAATTTTTTTCCCTCCCTCAATTACTTTTGTCTTGAAAAAAAAAAAAACTTTCAAAGACGATTTTATTCATCTGCTGGATGAATGCTGCACGTATTCATCAATCTATTCATTTAGGGGTGTGACTGTGAGTTTTAACGGTAGATATCATCACAAACCATTTATATACCTGTTTGGATCAAAATGCCACATGATGCCATCTTTAGTCTCTGCTTAAAAGGATTAGTTTGAACAGGTATTAATGAGGTTTTTAACAGGTGTTAAGTAACTTTACAATCCAAACTTTCCCCACATTTCACTGGCGGCTCCACTTTCCATTTGAGCTAATTAGTTTTCAAATGGGTGCTTTTTATACTTAAATGCTCTAACTAGAAATGGCTCAACGCCAGTTTTGACACCAAATCCTTCAGAAAGTTTCATCTTCTGCACACTGGATTTCCTCTGTGTGTGTGTGCGTGCGTGAGGTGTTCAGCATGTAGCATGAGAACCATGTGGTTAAAAAAAAAAATAGAAAAAAGAAACCCAACAGTGTCAAATGTGATTGGGCAGAGTTCTTTGTTTAGTGGAGGAGAATTAAGGATTAATTCACAAAATACAAAGTGTTATTTTGACTTTGGAGACAGTGAGTGAAAGAAGCTGAATATTTGCATATGAAATTGCAGATTACATATGCAGAAAAAGCGCGGGGCTAAAACATTGCACTGTTTGTAATAAAGACAGTAAGAGGACTCCTGAAGGTTTAAAGTCCAAATGAGGTTTGTTTTCACCTCTTTTATTGCCAATGGTTTATTTATTTTTGGAGAGAAGAAAAAAGGCCCTTTGGGAAATATTAGAAATGCTTCTTTTGAATGGTATTTTCCTCCTATTAATATTTCCCAAAGTGCCTCAGTCTGAAGTCATGGTTAGGTCTTGGATTATGATTAGACGTAGTGCAGGTAAGTTGGGGTCAGGTTAAGCAAGGTTGGGCTGAGATTCACGTAAAAAGTAAATGACAAGTGACAAATGCTGGTAGATAAGGAAACTATTTTGGCAGAAAATGCAATGTGGGTAGTCGTTCAAGGTCTGTGCAGGGTGTCAGTTAGTGTGACCGTCTTTGATCGAACACGGATATCGCTGCTTGTTACAGTTTAAGATGAGGAGATCCGATGTGAGCATGTTCAGGTCGTTGTGCATGCAGCGAGTTCAACCTGACAGAATATGAGCGTCGCATCACTAAAAGAATAACTCAAAAGCAGTGCTCACCCTGAACAGCAAGACAGAGCAGGAAGCAGGAAAAACAGACGGGTTGGCCAGAGCTGTTCCATAAAACATCTCTCTCCTCTACCAATCTGTCTGCTGCTTGTGTTTTCTCAACAGCACTCAGTGTTTCAGCGATGGAAGCCAAGCCTGCAGGGTCTGGTTAATGGACAGTTACCATTACTGTCAAACACACCATTACAATAAACAAAGCCCTCTCCCCAGTGGGGGAAGAAGCAGGCATTTTGGGAAGAGTGCGATGTTATTTACAGAGCGGGCTTTGATTCATCCAGTCAAAAACTGGCCGATGAAAGAACCCGATCAAACCGCACACATGGGAGAATGGCAGGAAACTGTCAACGTGTTTTCAAAAAGCAAAACACTACGAGTGCACGCCTTTCATACCTATGTTTCATTTAAGCTTTTGGAGCACAAAGCCACTTTTCAGCTACAGAGGGATTCATAGAGAGCTGTTGGTGATTTGGAGAAAGTGGGATCATCAGAGATAATGCTCAACCACTTCAGCAGGAGACAGACCTGCACATAATGGCAGTGTGCTATAGTAATAACATACTGCCTACAGGCGTGCATGCAAACATTTTAAAAAGGTCTCAGAGGGAGAATGAGCAAAGCTTCAAATCATTTTCTACATTTATAAATAATAATTTGGTTACTGTAGATTTATCTATATATGTTATCTCCCCTGAGTGCTATTCATTTAATGCTAAAAGAGCAACATAATGATCATTTGACATAAGTGATTTACTTCCAGCTATTTAGTGGCATACTTCCAATATGTCAGGGCCTCCCAAGAGAGAGTTTAAAGAAACATAAGAAAGATCAAAAGAGGAGGAGATATCCTGACTTTTAATCCCTTTTTGGTAAAACTCCTGCATTTCCCATAATGCAACAGTAGTAGTAATTACAATGATTTCTTCTATTCGCTTTTCCTAGCCTTGTTAAATGCCCACTTTAAACCTCACACTTGCAAATCGTGAAAAGAAGCTCACATTTTCAGTCTCAAATGCTGATGACATCAATTGGACCATTAAAAAAAGGAAAATAAACTTTAGAAAGCTCCTCCAGAACAACAGAGAATTTTATAACTTTATATGTGTATAACCTCTATTTACAGGATACTGCATATATACGGTATTATAATTCTGATTGTTATATATTTTCTCTTCAGATTGCCCCCATTTACTGGTCAAAGTGTGGGTGTATAAATAGCAGTAACTCATAGGATGTGTGTGATTTTATAATGTTAGTCATATGTGAGTCAGCGCACATGATCCCTCATGTCAGCCAGTGATAAGGGACCTCATGCTGTGTGTAAGTGGATATCACGCTAAGAGCTGCCCATTATTCACCAGGATGGTATATGTTTCTTTTGAGACTGCGATAACGATGCTGATGATGTCGTATCATATGGATGAGGATGTTTCAGTGTTTGCATTTGCTCGTACCATCCCTGCAGGTCCCGAAACACAGTGGTGGACTGATTGAATTACTGACTGTGTCAACCTCCACTTGTAGAGTTTAACACCTGGTTATTTTTACCACTATATTCTGGACCACCAAACTGATAAATAAGGAACAAAAAAAAAACCCAAAAAACAAGACTGCTGGCACTCCACAGGCAGCAATAGAAGAACATTTCAACACCAAACAAATCGCCGTGTCAACACATCAAACAACCACAAAAAGGCAAAAATAACTCGATAATCAAAGGGATGAAAGTGTGGAAGTCTGGAACAGTGAGCGTTGGATGTTCAATATACTGTTGTCTTATTTCAAATAATATAAATCCTAGGTAACACATGATGAATTAACGCAACAGAAAGGTTTTAACATATATGCCAGTAGGGGTCCAATGTCATCACCATTTCATCAGACGTCTGTTCCAGCAGGCGGTGCTCCTTTGACAATTTGCTGAAATGTCCCTGTAAATGTCAGTGAGACAAAGCCAATCAATGTCTGCTCTGCATCATTATCTACTTATGTCTGTATCGCAACGCTCTGCTTTCCCCTCAGAGTGGCCGAAGATAAAAGGAGAAAATGTTAGTCCAACAAAATGTCACAGCTGTTCGGGTAACTTAGCATGTGGGCATTAAAGAGCTGCTTGGCTTTCTCTGCTGAGAGTTTTCTTTTTTTTTTTTTTTAATGGCTAAACAGATGGATTTACATCAAATTAGGAGCTGAAGAAAATGTTTCCAGAGCTAGAGAGGGAAAAAACAGAAGCAAGAAAGAAAATCTGCCGAGGCTGAGACACTTTTTACAGGCTCATCATCTGCAGTCTGTTGGAGCTACACAACACTTTGAAAAGATGAAACCACAACACGCACTTGTTCTCTTATCCCACGCTTTCATCCTCCAGTGTGTGCAGGAGCACATTTGTGTGTGAAAGCGCCTTCATATTCACCCTCTTCTGCTCTCTCCAGTGGTTGCGAAGCTTGTCATCCAGCCGTCGAGCGGCAGAGGCCCACTGAGCTGCCAGCCTGCGGATGCGTCTCTTCATAAAGCTCAGCGACTCCTTCCCGGTGCCCACCTGCTCCAGCAGAGTCCCAATGTCAGACTGGAAAACAGCCTGAGAGACAAGAGCAATAAAAATCACTGAGAAGGTTGAAAAGTGCAGAGAAATTCTGATGTGGCCTTTTCATAAGCCAGTCATTCATTTCTGCAAAATAAACCTTGTGCATAAGTTCCACACCAGGGAATATGAAATAACTGTTGTGTGAAGTAGATGAAGAAGGACACTGAATAAGTACTAGAAAACAGTTATTATAAGGTTGTTTTCTATTTCCATTGGAGGTGGTTAAGACTGTACAGAGCACAGAGAGTATGTCATATCCACTTATCTGTTTGTGCCCTGGGGCTAGGCCGCTCAGACAGGTTGCCTGAGGGATTCCTGGATCCTCCTCATAAATAGTCTGCTCTCATTTTACGTCTTCTCCTCTGCCCACTATAAGCACTGCATCCCAGAACAATGCCAGCATGTGAGTGTTAATCAATGCTGTAACAGCATGGGGGAGCACAGAGGACTTATAAAAACACAGAGGCGAAACTGATGCACACAAACTGTCTGTCTCTTTCAAACACGCAGACACTGTAAAAAAAGACACCGAGATTCTCTCAGAGGGTAAATCAATATGCAGAGCTGAACTGTACTCTCAAAATGCAGGTGAATTATTGCTCTCAAGAGCAACTTGTGTGCGGCACAGCAAAATGCGAAGTACCCAGGGGAAGCCTCGGGATTAGTCTCGGTGAATACAGGCTGGCAATTAAGAAGGTAGAGGCGCAGAATGAATTCACATCAGGACCCGCTGTGCCGACTGTACATTACTCTGGGGAGAGAGAGAGGGAGGAGGGGGCCGAGGCGAACGCTGGGATAGACCTCGATGCGCTGTGCTTACAATCTCTCCTCATGTGTGGGTGCTGAAATGATGCAGGAGGGAAAACCGACGACTGACAGCCTTCTGAGAGACAGTATACAGGTCGGTACTCAGAGGCTTGTACAAGCTATTAATAAAAAAAAAGAAAATGCAGCAAAAAACACTCAGCTAATGCTTGGACGACAAGTTTAAAGCACTAAATACACTAACAGCACCTCTGTGTTTAACAATTGATCTTTTTAGTTTTCTGTCTTCATCAGTCCCTGTCTTTAATCACAGGTGAACAGTGCACATTACAAAGACTGCACTTTTCAATTGCAGTAAAAATGTGGACTTTCAGGGTTTCCTCCTCACTCTGAACAGCTGTGAGACCAACGAGCAGTCTCTAGTGCAGCAGCAAGGGCACGCTACCATGCTGGCATCCCACTTGAGAAATGGGCTGCAGCATCCCTGGCTATTTGTGCTGTCGAGAAATTGGACTAAAGTGCATGACTGGAGCTGTTTTTACCTCCAAATAAAACTGTAGCCCTGTTCTCTGCTCCTTTTTAGCTACTGAATGCTGTAGAAATGTCATGTTACCTGTTTCTTGGGCGGAGGCTTCAAGGTGGGTGTGGCTGTCTGGTTCCTCCAGGGCAGCGGGGGGCAAAACCACTCCACCTCGCTCAGGTAGACGAGAAAGGAGCAGTCGGAGCCGTCCACACCGTAAAAGGCATAGCAAGGGTCAGACGTCCAGCGAGCGCGCATCCACTGCAAGAAAAAAAAGACCTAAACGGCCATCTCTCTAATGTGAAGTAGACTCTCAGGCCACTGCTCATTATATCAACAAACACTTACATCTGTAAAAAAAGGTGTCATTATAGGAACAGTGTTATTAAGAAGATGTTACTTGGGTTAAGCTGACTACATGAACCTGTCATCGCACACTCCTTATTAATGTTAATAAAAAGTTTTCACAGGCTCGAGCTCACAGGTGGAGTCAGCACAACAGCACGACGAGGATAATGTGATAAAGACAGTGGAGAGAGGGCAGATTGAGTTTAAGAGAGGACATCGAAGTGGAGGAAGTAGAGAGGATAATTAAATACTTGTTTTGTTGTTTCCTGAAAGTGGCACCAGGGAGGGTGAGGACTATCCTGAACTCCCTGAACAGACCACATGCTCCCACTTTCTATTGAGCTAAAGGAACATCCATCTCACTCCCCCAGAATGTCTTTTTTTTTGGTTGTTTTTTTTTTTGCTGACAGAAACCAGTTTCTGTTCAAAGGAGCCCATAATGGTGAGGTTATATGAAAGCAGGTGGTCTGCACAGCCCACACAAACTACAAGTGACTCTCATTTGTACATATTACATGTGTAGTGCAGTCATATGGTGTGGGAGTGATGAGCATATTCATCGTGACCCACTTCATCCATAAACATGACTGTGATACTAAGACTAAACAACTTTGCACCTTGCACATATGCAATCTGCACATATGCTACGGCTGTGTTCATGTGTGACAGTTAATGCATAACTCTTAGCTACAGCTGCAGCTCTGTATTGAACAGATGGTGTATATTTTTCACACATTTGTCTTCATATCTTGAGCTTCTCTAACATTTCTTTACCAATTTCCACACTTGTGAATAGAAAGTAGAAGACTTTAGACATGCTGCATTGTCCGTGCTTGCGTTATGCGTTATTTTTTTTCTGCTGAGGGCATACAGATGACATACTGTGCATGCAGTGTGTTTGTTTTCTTCAATAATCTGTTGTTGTTTGCTATCAGTTGCTCAGACAACCCAGTTCTCCATAAGTAGCCTTTATTTCTCTTTTTATCTTATTATAAAAAATGTATGTTACACCAAGGTGAACCACCAAGAGAGGACAATGGGGTATTTGCTCTCTGTGTGACATTGTTAGGATTCAAGTGAGATATGAAGACTTACATCCATCTTGCTGGCACAGTCTGGATAATGGGGATCTTTAGGAGTCTCACATTGTCCTAATGCTCCATCCCTAACTGCGGGAAGAAAAATGCAGGGTATTTATCAAAGCCTGTACGTACACACCCAAACAAAAAGACAGCACTCATCATCAGCACAAATCAGCAGAAAAGCTGCATTGTTTGGACTTTTTTTTCAAACACAAACACAGGTCAAACACAAAGAGTAATGTGAAAAAGACATATTTTGATCTCTTGAATGTGTTTTAATATTGAATCTAAGGATCTGTTTTGCATTCCTGTCAGAAACACTGCCGACCTTCACTCCATTATCTCAAAATTCTGTCATTATATCCAAATTTATGAAAGTTTAATTTCGCAACACAGCACCTAGTTCCATACAATTCATCTGTATAAATAGAAAGAATCATAATAATCGTAATCATCACTCGCCTTAGGCCTCCCAGTTGGCCATAAGACTGAACAGCGCTGTTATTAATCAGACAGTATTTCTCAGGGGCATTAAGTCCATTTGTCTTTTGCATCACCGCATATATCCTCCTGCCTTTGGGATGAACACAAATCATTTAGAGAGTGGAGCCAGCTAACAAGCTCCTGTAAAGACTTGGCCTCCTGTGCTGAACGGCCACGTCTCTCTTCCAGCCCACTCACTGGATTTACTATAGATAGACTGCATTAGTATGATTCACAAAAATCATAATCTTCCCCACACTTTTCCTTCCCTTCTCATCTTTTCCTGCTGCTCAGTTGACTTTTGCTCTCTCTGTTTTTCCATTTCCTCTCTGCCTCTCCCTTCCTTTCTTCTCCTAGAAGCCCGGCATTGGCGCACCTAATTAAAGGAGCAGTTGCAGCTTCTCCGCCAGCATCCTGCCAGGCGTCGAAGAGCACAATCACAGACAAATAATTGTCTGATTAGCATGATAACGACGGACCTCTCGCGATGAAAAGTGCCGCTGTCAAAACTTAGCCAGGTTCACATCGGCCTTATTTAAAGGATGTCAGACATTATGACAACAGACAAATTATCTGAGGCTTTTTAATGAGACAGGGAGTTGAATAGTTTTCAGTCATAAAGTGCAGTGTGGTGGATACAGCGGAGGAATTGAAATGTGAATTAAATTGTGCTGTCTGATTTCTGTTCTGTGCCCAATAAAGAAATTGAGAATGAAGGCTAATAAAGTAGGCTGACAGACCCAGATCCTATTAACTAGGCAGTAATTCATCATCATGATTTAAACATCCATCCTGCAGTCATGTGGTCATGATATGGCAGCTACAATGAGGCACTATACTGAGCTGCACAGGAGCTCTTCCACCCTGACACAAACTGTGGCTTGCCATTTGAACGGGTAATGTGCCGTGAATAATGTCTGTCATGTTCTGTATGATCAACCAGCAAGTGCACGTTACATATAAATTGTGCATTCAAGCGTTAGACTGGATCCAGGCTTGACAGCCGAGCTTATGTGGGCAGAGGGGAAAAGTGTCCTCAGATTGGATGGATTTGAAATGGTCAGGAGGTGTGTGTGTGTGTGTGTGTGTGTGTGTGGGTGGGGTGGGCATTCATCTGAAGGGCCACAGCTGTATTTGACATTCTCCAGGTGTGTGAGTGGGCAGCATGCAGCCCGTGTGTGTGTTTTAAAAATCGTACCTCTGCTGCTGGCCATGCTGCGCTGCAGGATCTGCTCCACCCTCATCGCCATGTCAGACATGTTCTGGGCGATGGCCTGGATCCGCTCCACTAGGCCTATAGGCTGAATCCTGATAATACACACACAAACAAAAAGAGGAAGAGACTGTCAAAAAAACATGCCAGACACAACCAACTTTTAATGACCCGAATTCAAACTGCAATCAGGCCCCTTCAAAACAGAGGACACTACGTTTCTTTTATGGCTTCCTTCCATCCAGCAGTATTTGTTGTTTTTCCACCCTTCACAGTGCGCGTGAAGAAGTGGAAGAAATGCTAATTGTCTAGAACTTGAGGCGTGAAATCGAAAAAGCTTTTAAAAACACTGACAGATAATTTATTTGTTGAGATAAAAAAAACTAACTCAGCATATTAAAGTGGGTCCCCGGTGGGAGAATAAAAAACAGAAGACAATTAGGTTGTGAGCAAATGTGTTTTACTGCACTTGACCTCTGAGGCCTAAAAGCAGTTGGCAAAGCAATCAGGAACCAATATTTACAATGGAGAGGGAGATGGGGATGAAACATGGGGGGAATAAAGAGAAGATGAGAGTTCGCAATATGCATTAGAGAGCAGTGTTACACTTTCAGCAGATTTTTAAGGTCTGTAGCACGTCTGCAAAATATCTGAAACCAAAGTCTCTTCAACTCTGTGGGATGATGATACTTTTGCTAAGTTTATCAAAATACAGTCCAAGACCTGGGTCCATATGTGCAGTCTTATAGCCTTTAACTTTCTGTGTAACTCTCCAAAGGAAAGAGGGCAGCTGTATTAGCATTTGCTGCAACACCTTATGAATGCACTGCAGCTACCTGCATGAATGGTTAATGGCTTTATGTGATGAATTATAAAATATCTCTGTAACACACACATTCACACACTCACACACACACGTATGCACACACATTCACACACTAACGTACACACACACATGCACACACACTCCAATGTGTCTTGTCCTAAAGGATAGAAAACCAGAAAATGAACCTATGAATTTTTTATTGAAATGTTGAAATAATTACTAACCTATCACTACCCAAACATAGCAATTATCATTTTATGTCAAAAATAGTAAAAAAAAAAAAAAAAAAAGTCCATTGCAATTTTCCTGAGATGAAATTGCTTAATTTGTCTGACCAACAGACCAGAACCCACTATTTTTGTTCAGTTAATGATTTGTCATAAATAGCTGGGAATTCATCAGCACAGCAAACTACTATGCAAAGACTTTTAATTTAGTTATATAGTTTTATATGAACTTTAATTTGATATATATATATATATTATTTTATTCTCCTGCAGAGTTTGGGCACTATCCATTTCCAATTAAGACTTAGGAATTACTTACTAGTAATACTTTCTAATTAGTGTTTAGAGAGAAAGTCCAGTCACTGATTTTATTGCAAGAGGAAATAAATACTTTGCCATTACTGGTTTATGCCATTAAACTGGTGGAAGGCAGTCCGTTGCAGTTTGATCTGTGTCTCTACACAACTTGACACATATTCAGACCCGCTGGAAATCATCTGACATGCAGCAACTAAAGAGAAAAGTACATCTTGGCCTCAAACTTTTGCACATCAACACATGACTTTAATGACGTGTGCTGCCTTCGTTGCAATCCACTGGCACTCACTGACGGAACGACTGGATCATTGCCCTGTTTTACATGAAAACAAACACTTAAATGAATAATTTTAATGAGCCTCTCTTGTTATATCGAAGGATTTCAAAAATTTACATTGCTCATTAAACAGCTCTGAATATGTAAACTCATAGAAATGAATGGAACAGTGGTTCTGAGGCGGATGCACATCAAGCAGTAAAACTCACTGATTTCACTGAGGCAGCATGTATTTCTGTGTGTGTGCCAGGGGAAAGCAATCTGACTGTGCTTATATGCATAACTTAACATACTCCTAAACCCCAATTTTATAGTCAAACCTTCTCTTATGTCCTTTAGACTAGCAGGTCAGCACAAACTAATTGCCAATTACACATACACATTTACATACAGTACAGTAAAGTGTACGTACACACACACACACAGAGAGCAGTGATGCAGCAGCAGAGAAGCTTTCACTTGTGCAGACAGATATTTGTGGCCTCACACAGAAAGATCCAATATTTACACTGCAGGGACGCTGATCCAGGAGAGGCTCGAGCACAGTCTAATTGCTTTTTAACAGTTTTCGAGGTGGGCAAAGTTTTCCTCACACTTATCTCCAGGGGTCAACCCTGACCCTGAGCCATACAGAGATCTCTTAATCACCTGAACGAGGTAAAATGAAGCCAAGAAAGTATCAGCATGAGACACCTTTTTACCACCAAGTTGGTTTTAAAACTATTTGGCCTTTGTCACTGTAACATTTCCGGTTTAGTCCCTGAGAGGCCAATTAAATGATTGTTAGAACTATATGACTGAGCATATATCCACAGAGCATTTTCTAGAGAAAATTAAACTAAAAGTGCAATATCAAACTGCAGATAAAATAATTATATGCAGAGTTTTTGCCAGAGTACAATAAATATTTGGCCCCGGGCTATTGAAAAGCAGCAGTCAGGTCAGGTGAGGCGCTGCACCTCGTCTGCCATTATTAATTATCTGCATTTGGCAGCAGTTACACATTGTTCAGACATATTGTAAACTACAAACGTCTTTTAATATATTATCAGAGGTGGTTGCATTATTGTGTGCGGCAGAGCCGGATGTATTGAAGCGAATTTGAGAAAAGATATATCCCGGCTGTGAGGAGGAGGGAGGTGATGTCCAGGAGGGAAACTAACAGCAAAGGCAGAAACAGGAGGGAGCTTCCTCTCCTCAAACCCTGAGCAGGTGCGAGCCTGAGAAAAAAAGGCCTGTTGCCATGGAAACCTCAGAGCACCCACAACTCAGGGGCTGGCGGTTTCAACTTGTCCAGCAAGACCCCTGCTCTTCTTTTTTTATATATGACAGTCTCTTTCATTTCTACAGCTGCCCAGGGAGAGGGATGGGGTTTATTCTAACATATCATCTTCTTCAGTACCAGGTTTCCATGAGTCCGCTCTACTGGGATGCCCCAGGGCTGCATACTTGGCCCGCTTCCTTTCTTCACACTGTATGTCCTCTTCAGCTTCTGTGTTTTCATCCTACCAATTACAATGCCAATGAAATTCACCTTTGGCACAAGGGTAGAGCTGGAGAACTACAGTGAATATTCTGTAGACCACCACCAAGTTCAACCTTGACAAAGTGTTTTTTTCTTTCTTTCACCACTGATGACACTGCAGAGACTACCTCCAGACCAACACCATTAAGAACGTAGAGTTCTTAATGTAAACTTAACAAAATTACATGCGTACAAGATAAAACACCTGAGTACTCATAGACTAATTGACTAATCTAATTCATTAACCATTAAATTATAAAAAAAAAAACATTAGAAATC
>JAVQJZ010028995.1:0-13166 GCA_036025355.1 Leiopotherapon unicolor | reverse complement strand
TGCATTTGGATGAATTGTCCACAGTAATTTTGCTACATTTGTCTACGCCTTAATGTTATCTAATGGCATCAATAAAAAATGCCTTACAAAGCATAGCTTAAAAAAGTATTAAATCTGTGAAAAGTAAATTGCAGTACTTCAAAGTATAATATTCATTCTAGTCACAGCACTCACAGACTGCCATTGTTTCACTACAGAGACATTTGTGCGATGACTTTAAAAACACCTGCTGTAAGTTTATCACTCTACCACTAAGTGGCAGTAATGTGTAAAGTTCAGTGGTCCAACAGGACAGGCTGGGTAAATCCAACCCCCTGGGCAGGACCATAAACACCCACTGGTGTAGGAACATCGGCCACTGGATGACAGGTGGACAGTTGGTCGGGTTTAAAGTGTTAGTTTGTGGTGATCAAAGTTGGGATAACAGTTAAATCTGTCAATACAAACATTACTTCACCCCCGTCTTTGAACAGTCTTCTTCACACCACTGATCAATTTAAAACGAGGGGAAGTAGTCATGCTATTGGTAGAACACAGCTGAACATTTCTGGATGTGCCTTGAATGACAAAGTGGATGTGGAACGGCCCCCTCACTTTTTAATCTCTTTGGACAGAGACAAAGTGAAAGCCATATTGTGTTCTATAAGGATCGCTGAAAGAGCTTCACAGCGTGTCTGCTGGCTCAGCCATCCAGAGCCCCTTTGACAAACACATGCCAAAACTGTCTCCACAGATAAGCCCATTTGGTTGTTAAGATTTGTCTGAGGTGCTGTAAAACACAAGAACTGTCAGCTATTGAAAATTAAAACAAATAATGAGCGCCCACACGCCACTGTTCCACCCAAACACAAATTTAAAGCCAGCACAAAGTGAAAGATATCGGTGTGTCATGTTAAACTTAAATGGCATCTTTTTAAAAACTACCATTATGTTTTGGAAGTATCATAATTTAAGATTTTCATCAAACCCGCATATGCCACCCTCATGATGAAGGGGGGTGGGCATCGGCATTCAACGACAGCAGTGCACAGACAGCAGCTTCTATAGTGGTTTAGTGTTTGGGAGGAGGGGGTTGGGGTCTCACTTCACAGTGTGACAGCTGCCTCCACCAACGACAGCTGAACCTCAAGGGAGGTGTGAAGGAAGTGAGGCAGGGGCTGGGAGGGGGGTCTGATCTTATTTTTGGACACTGCGGGTCCAGATAGCTGGTAATCTAAACTCCAGCGTACCCTTCACCCCCATCACAGAGAGAGGAGCTATTTATAAAAGCACATGAGGTAAGGACAAAATGAGGTACTCTCAGCAGCTTTCCTCATGTGGCGCTGGGCAGGAGGGAGACAGGTGACCAATGTGAAGTGACCCCCACACGTACGCCCACACTTTTCCAAGAGCGCCGCCCCCACCCCATGTGTCACATAAAGGACCTCTTGCTTCTAAGAAACGTATTCATCCAAACATTCTGAGCAGAAACACATTTAAGGATCTAAATTCAACGTAAGAACAGACAGAAATGCTATAAATGAGCAGGTCTATTTCATCTTTCTACTTTTTTTTTTTTTTTGAGTGACAGGAACAGAGAAATGGTTACCATCTAATGGTGGACAGGGAGGGTTGACTAACCTGGAGATAGGACACGTGGTACTCCAACAGGGCCTGAGCATTGCTGATGTTCTCTTTAGTCCCCACAAACACGAAGGGAACCATGCCCTGGTAAAACACAAAGAGAAGGGGTTGAGGAGTTGAGTGTCTTCATTTTTTTTTTAGCTTTTTCTTTTTTTTTTCCTCAAGGAAATAGATAATAATCACTTTAAACAATGAGGCCCATTGTTGAGGCGACATGTCTGACTCGGGAACAGTTCAGAGCTCACCCGAAAACAACATTTTATACGTGTTGAATTACAGACCATCTTTGGAATGATCGGTGTGCGTTAGAAATCACATGAAGCACACTCAGCAGAGACATATCAACCCATCAGAGGCAACAGACAGCTAAGTGCCTACACATGCCCAACATAACTGACATATGCTGTGCAGTGGGTTGCGTGTATTCAAAGCAATGAAAACATAAGTGCTACTGACAAAACAAGAGAGACAAAGCAGCAGAATGGATCAGTGTCAAAGCAGACAGCACACGGGACGTCTACGCTCTGCTGCAATTAAGTAGCTTTGCTTTATTTGAGGGCAGAGGGGGTAGGTGGGGTGTGGTGTACGGGCGGTTTAAGGGAGACTGGGAGACCAGCCGAACGGGCCATTCACCTCTTTGCTGCTGGCAGTGTCGTCCCTGCCTGCCCCCTGCCTGCCTACCTCCTCCCGGGGAAGTTTTTTGTCGTTGTCTCCCTCAATCCTGACGCGGACCACGCCCGACTTGTCCACGATCTCCTGGATGACTTTGCCGCTCTTGCCGATTACTTTGCCTGCGTTGAAAGAGAAAGACGGCGGGAGGGGAAACAAAACGCAAGGTTAAAAGAATGTCATGATAGTAAGAGCAACTGTGGTATTAAGGGATATGTTACTGTGATGAAAAAAACTAAAGGCGTTCCCACAGGATTGTTATGAGCTCACTCACCCACAAGGTTCCTGGGTACCTGAAAGTAGTCTTCTTTGAACTCAAGATACTCTCTTGCCTGTTTTACTGCCTCTGGGGTCTATAAAACAACACACATACGCGTCACACCAAATGGCAATACAGTTTATTTATCCATATATTTTGGCAAGACCTAACACGCCCGGGATGCACAAGCTCATGAAGCAGCGTACCTCTCCATAGATCCTAAAAGTGCAGCTTTCCTCCTCCAGCTCGATAGCCGTGACACCAGGCACCTTCCTTGCCTGCTGGATGTTAGCACCATGGGAGCCGATGGCGAGGCCCATCAGGTCCTCTCTAACCCTCACCTCCTCCTGGTACGCCGATGCTAACTGCTTACTTGTCTGGGAGGCAAAACACACAAGAAGTTTGTGTGCTAAAGGGTAAACTAATTTGTCACTGACAAAGATCCACGCAGAGGGTCAAAAATAAGTATTTGAGAGTGTGTGTGCGTATGTCAAACATTTACCTCGAGATGTTTGGTGGCTTCTTCGTTGCGTGACATTAGCATAAGCTTGGTACGGATGCTGCGGAAATGCATGTCGCTCAGAAGTGTTGCGCGCTTTACCGTGGTTTCGTTTGTAGACTGTGAACATGACAAAAGATAAAGTTACGATTTGTCTACAATGGTTTAGTCAGTGTTTGTGAAGTTTTCGTGGCAAAGGTGGCTCAGGGGTAGAGCGTGCGCACACGTCCGAGGGCCTTGATGCCTCGGTGCAGCGGACCCCGGTTCGAATCCCGGCTGGGGTCCCTTTGCTGCATGTCTTCCCCCTCCCTCTCTCTCCCATCTTTCCTGTCTATCTCTCACTGTCCTATCTGCCAAAAAACCAAAAGGGTGTAACCCACCAAAAAAATAATTAAAAAAAAAAAAGTATAAGAGGAGTTTTTATTCGGTACTGACAAAGTTGTCAAAAGTGTGAATACAGAAGTTTGGAAACGTATTTGGCTGGTCAAAAAAAGATGAATAACACTTAAGAGAGGTGGTTAGAGGAAGCTAAGCACATGTCCTGAGACTATCCTAAAATAAGCACTTCATTTAAACCTCTCTCTTTGTACCAACTCTTTGTATTATTTTGTCATCTGCAGATGCGCAACAAGGCCATTTACTTGTATTTGGGGCTGAGACCTAGATGAGGAGTGTATTCAGTACTAACCAGCACAATGAGTTCGTGTGTTTGGGCACTGTAGAAGATGCAGTTGGCTCCGATAGCTTTCCTGAAGTCTTTGTGAATGTTGTCATTTGCACAGCTGTCAATAAGAAAACAATCCACAGGAGAGTCAGCCTCGTTATTCATTTGGCAGCAGTGAGCCATTATAACATCACTGAGCTGAACGTGTGATGCAAGAACTTCACATTCAAAGGAAAATGATCCATTACTGACAATTCATCATTTACTTTTCACTGAAACCAGGTCTTAGACTTAATGTGATTGTGGTCAAACGATTGTATATCTAGTACATAGATTTGCAATGTAAAACACACTCACATGTCCCTCAGGTCTTCTGGGACGGGGATGGGGACCTTGTGGAAAGAGTTTCGAGAGGAAGGGCTGTTGGGGTTGAGGGGCCTGATGCGCTCTGATGTGACGATCTCGTTGTATGTGGCGTCGCATGCCGCGTATTCAATCACATAGAACTGGAAAACGGTGTCAGAGAGAGGGAGAGAGATTTTTAATAATGTGGCCAGATACATAAAAATCCTTCCAAGATCAACTGTCAAATTAAGAAATTACACACTATTTCTCCATTTTTCTGTTTTAGAGAAATCAAGTATACCAGAGTGAGAAGCAGAGAATGATGGAAAAAATGAGGAGGGAAAAAAAGGGGAACCATCAGAGATTGAGGCAACGGGATGAACACTGCACACTCCATGCTCAAAGGACAGAATTAAAGCCATCAGTCAATGCTAGACATTCCTGCGGGCTCTTATCAGAGCGCTCCAAATAACAGCACCACACCAGAAGCAACTCCCCCAGCAGAGTAGCACTACAAAGCCGTCCTTTCCACATCCCACTGACCCGCTGTTCAACCTGCAGCTCATGCCGCTGAATTCGAGCTGGTGCTGATTGAAATGATCAGAAAATATCTTGAAAGTGCATCAAACTGAGCTGAGTGTGTTAGACTGAGCCTGGTGCAAATCCGTTTTGACACAACAAGTCAGTATGAAGGAAAAAAGCACAGGGTGTATGGGAAATATAATTTGTAGGTACAATGTCAGAGCACATCAGGACATACCGACTCTTTGAGCTCATTAGCCGACAGTGGCCGTCTTACTACAGGCCTGCATTCTACATACAGCGGCACTCAATAAGTTACTGGCAATGCAGCAGAACACTGAAGCCGAGCAAAAGATAATTGCTTATTATTAAATACTGAGGTACAGAGGAAGAGAGCCCAGCTGGATCTTATCACCAAGCAAGGTATCATCTTCTCAATAATATCAGTCCTTTTCAATGAACCAGTTCCAGGAAATTTAAGCCCCAGGAACTAACAATTCCTTCAGCGTATTGGTGTTTCCACCCTATCCAAGGCACAATGAGGATTAGGCAAATGAGACTGGATTAAAAAGAAACAACAACTGCGTGGTAAAAATATATTTTCACCAATGACAAAACAATAAAACAGCATCCTGTTCTCTGGAATTTGCTGTTGTGTGACTGTGCGGTTTGAATCAATGGAGGCAAACGGAGGTGGAAAGGGGATTTGGAAACAGCACAAAGGCATTAACACATCACCAAAATACAGCAATATGCTCAGTGTTTTTATTTCTTTTAGGCACTCTTCTGCTTCAGTATGTATCAGAAATAAAAAGACTTAAATAAAGATGCTTTTTTTTTTCATTCCTAGCAACCACTTACCTCTCCCTTCATCATTCGGACCCGGGCCAGCCACCAGCCACATGGCTCCTGTTCGTTGGCCCTGGAGTAAACCTGCAAGGAGACGCGTGGTGAGTAACAGTCGGGGCAGAGACAAAAACATGATGAGTATTGTACCCATTACTGGAGTTTCAGACGGTCTGTAGTGTAAGACAAAGGCAAGGCGACAGTGAACGTGGCCTTGACTGTATGCTCAGCAAGCAAACAGCAGACCCGGGCTGTGTCATATATAAAAACCCACCAGTCCTCCAACTAGTTTTTAGAAAAGCAGACAGGATGCAGACTGCACAGCCCATTACGGTATTGCTTTGACTGCAGAATATCTGAGGTCAAATAAAATGTTGGTTATTTTGAAGACAATATACAACGTTGTAAAAACACACACAGCTTCCAGAGTTACGCCTTATGAGTGAAGCTGTTTTGGCCACATTAAGACAAACACTTTTAAAAAAGGGCACTTTTTTCATAAATTAGAGGCTATTTGGACGGCCCAGAATTGTTAGTCAAAAGTCAATAACGATTCATGTGATAAAGTGCAAAGACATCATGGCCTTGAAATATGAGGCTGGTGAAAACTCGGGCGGATGAGCTGAGTCCAAGAAATGCAAAGTGGCAGGCCTCACCTCCACTTCCTCTCCTTCACCAATTTCCTTGTGGTAGTCGGTCGGAGGAGGCAACCGCACGTCGCTGAAGGGCAACTGTCTCTCTGGCTGCCAGCTATGGCGGGACGACACAGGGACAAAAACACAAACACCTGTCAGCTTATCAACAATCACAGGTGGCAAAACTGAATCCTGTCGCATAGCTCAGGCAGTCCAGCCAGAGCTTTTTCCACTCGTCACGCTGGGGTTGCAATGGCATGGCTGTGTTGTCCACTCACTACTGTGCAGCACATTAACAGCAATAATGAAAATGAAAATTGAAATGGCACATCATAATTTAATGGGGAAGCCTTAAGAACTCTGTCTAGACAGTGAGTGACTATGTTCATTGTATGATGTCCTTTTACATTGAATAAGTGGAAAATAGCTCATAAGAGAACCATGAAGTTCAGTAAAAGACTTTCAGAAAAGGTGAGACTTGAGGTTATTACATCGGACGCATAAAATGAAAACTGGCTCATTTCTATGTTGATTCAATATTGATATCTAAAAAACCTCTCAAGCTCAGTTTGGAGCTTAAATTTAAAATGATTTTTCATTTTCAGAGCCTTATTACTATCATTATAGAGCCGAAAGGTGTTTTATTCATTCACTATCTCGTCCAGGCAGCTACTCCGACACCTCCATGTGCTCAGAGAAAGTAAAAGGAGAAGGGGGTAGGAACCTTCCCACCATGCTGCCTACTCCACCCCATCCCCTGCATACCTTGGGTCACTATTTTTAGGGTCACCCTGCTCTACACTCTGAGCCAAGAAGATAAAGAGCAACCAGCGGGGTGGGGGTAGTGGAAAGGGACAGTAGGTGGGGCTGCAAGTATAGGAAATCATGCTATCAGGATGGCAAGGGCAGGAGGGGTCAGAGCAGGAGGTAAAAAAAACCTGTTAGAGACATGTATGGACAGCTGCGTGCCAAGCACAGGTGCTGAAGGGGACAATTTTGAAGGCCTGGGTATAAAGCGCTGGCCAGCAGCAGTCATCGTAACTCTCAGTTACTACATTACAGGCTCCAACTCCCCACGTACGTACTATTTGTCATAAAGCAGACATACAGGAGAGGTAAGCGAGAGCAAACTTACTTGTTTTCAAAAACAATTGTGAGCGAGTCTTCGTGGACATCTTTGATGTAACCCTGAAAGAAAAGCAGAGAGAAAGAGAATTTAACCCCCAAGAATGATGAGTGGGTGGGGCTGTGAACATTCTGATTTTGTGTATAAACAACGCGGGCAGCTGGCACGTAAGCCACGCTAGACCAAAACTGCGACTGTTGCTGAAAAAAAAAAAAAAAAAAGAAAAGAGCATCCAGGGCTTTTTGGAAAGCCAAGACGTCACCCCACTGACACAATTCTCTGGCTGTGAATTCTGTGCTGGATGAAGTGATGAGGAACACTGACTCCTCCTGACAGCACAGACAGCCTGGAAATCTCTCGCGCTCTCTCACACGCACACACAAAATTAAAATGCATGGGCTTCCTCTTGGTTGGAGCACTGTAGTTTTACATGAGACATACTGCACATCTACAGGGAAGCCAGGCACTCACTCAGCCTAGCCCACGTGGACAGATGATGTGATATCCAAGAGGCAACTATTACGAGAGAGTGTTAGCTGTCCATCACTGTCGTCCACAAATCTGTCACAGAAGCCCTAAACTTTGACCAACAGGCCCCCTCCCAGTGCTGAGCAGTGAAGACACAGGAGGAAAGTGGTGGGTGTGGCATGTGGCTCAGTGTGACACTACCATATTTGGGACAGAGAAGACAGGTGGTGTCTTCACTCACAAGCGAGCGAGGGGCTTGGGAGTGAGGGGGTTGTGAATTTACCTGCTGGTAAGGTGCTGCCTGTGCCCTGCAAGTGCTGGTTAGAGTTTCAGGGCAATGTGCGTGTAGACATGTTGGTATTTTTACACACTTTATGCGATCCACTCTGACTGCAGCTCTGATCATCAATCACCATACACCCCTGCTCTGAGAAGGTACCTGTTAATGAACACACAGCTGCATGTGAATGTTACGTCAGATTACATGTTGCTTCTACCAAGTACTACCAGGTCAAAGGGCAGGCATGCCCTCTTCGTGGCATGACCTGACTTGTGTAAATGTGATGGGGGGCAGAGAGGGGGCTCTCTGATGACATCACAGCATCCTCGGGCCGGCAGCCACATGCAGGACCACGTGGTGACCAAGACCTTTAGGACCAGAGGAGCGAGGTTTATAACTTTCGCATCTCACAAAAATAGATAAGATTGTACTGTTGGGACTTTCCAATACAAGCAGCCATCACATTAAGATATAATCATTTGATTGGCCAGCTTGTGATTAAATATAGATACAAAATGTGATTAAAAATGTGATAAACGGGGATCTTTGTTTATCGAAGATATTCAATAAATAACTGAATAAATGTGGGTAAAAATGGGGGTTGAATACTCAATTAGGCTTTTATCAGTTAGCTTGATGGGTGTATGGAGCTACAAAATGCGAAGACTATAAAATAGGAGAAGTGCCACTTTCCTGACAGGTGCTGTATTGCTCTGACAGGTTCATAAAAATGATCCTGATTCATTGTTGAAAAGGGGAAAAGTTAACTGACTCACACAGACACCAAGGTGAATGAGGTGCAGTTAAAAAAACGAAATCCTTGTAGCCCGCGTGTCAATCAAAACAGCAAAATAAAAAGTAATAAAGCATTTTGTCCCACTCTCTCCTATCAAGGACAACATATCTGGAATATGACATTTTGAATGTCCCTAACCCAGTTAAGTGTCTGTCTCATCTGCAAAGTGAGAGCTCTGAGATAATGGACGTTAAAGAGATGAGTGGAAAACGTTCATTCACGCCAGAGCCAAACTGTCACCCTGTAAAACAGAACGACAGGTGAAGCAGCAGGAGGAGAGTAAATATAGGCTCATCACTAAACCACCATGTGGTCGACTGACCAGCTGAACAACCGAAGACTGAGAAGAGAAGAGCAGCATGGGGAGGAATAAATGAGGGCTTTTACAACATGGAGAGCATCAAAACTAAGAGCTGTCACAAAGGTTGAGACTAAATCATCAATATTATGGTGTCTCCTCATTTAACCTACAATGGGTGTTCAATTAAAATACTATAAAATCGCAAATTATATTATGATCAAGGGAGCCTGAGAATTAGTGCCTGATGCACTGTAAATGTTGTGCATTTGTTGATTGAAGAAACATGTATGACTGACTATAAGCAGACATTCATATTGTGGAGATATTTTTAGGTATGTTTAGGTAAAGATTCAATTTGAAGTTACAGAGGTGGCATCTTCACGTGATGTTCAAACACAGGGCTGTGACACAGCAACAAGAAAGCCTCGGTCACGTGTCTAGATATGAAAGTGTAGCTTCTATTGAAAACAAGGCAGAATAGAAACAGAAACCAAACAATTTGGTCCCTCCTTGTCAGGGAAATAAACACACAGATTGTTAAGTTCAGTGGTGAGGTCTGACTGAGTGTGCCACCCAAATACAGGTGAAGCTGCTGAGAATGAATGCAGCATCCACTCACACTTGAAAATTAAGCTGCAAAATAGCTATCTGATTAGCAATCCTGCTTTACTCTTTAAACACTTTGGATCCCACGTTTCTGGGGAAACCATGTCATCATGAGAATCACCACATGTCAAAACTACGGGCATGTGTCTCCTCTGGTACAGTCTGTGTTCATGTAGCTGGAAAACACCACAATACAGGCCACTGTTGTCTTACTGTCTACGTGTTAGTGATGTTGGTGTTATTATTACTGTGTATGTTCACTTTTACATATGTGTATACTTACCCATGGTAGTTTAATCTTAATTTCTGCCTTATCAAGCTACTGCCCACATCTCATTTCTGTGTAGGTACACTGAAAGTGCTGCTCAAACCCAACTGAGCTCCTCATGTGTGTTCACACACCTGATCAATAAAGCTGATTGTGATACATGCTGATGACAAGTGCGCCTAGCTTTACAGCTAGCTGGAGCTAGCTACACACCCCACAATGGCCAAGCCTTGATGGAGAGCAAAAACCATTCCAGTGTAGTCAGCTGGACTTCAAGCTAGCCGAGCCCCGGTTAGCCGCGGCCGGGCCCGGGTCAACGACAGCTGCTAGTTTGCACCGAAGCTAAAAACTTTTAACTGGGACAGCTTAAACCCCCCCAGAAAGCACACAAACTACAGCCAGGTTACCTTGTAGAAGGCCCCGTTGGAGCCGCGGACCTCCACGGCCAGCCCGTCCATGCTCGTCGGTAGCTCCCCACGGCTGAGCTTGCCGTCTGTCGCCGGTAAGACTCCCTGCGAGTCCGGTAGCGTTATCACCCCCAGCTTCGCCGGCCCCTCGCCGCTGTCCGGCCGCTTGTGGATTTCCAGTGTTTCGGGTGGAGGGAGAGGGGGGCGCAGGAGAAGAGGGTCGGGGGAGAGATGGGTGTGATGGGGGCAACTAACGCAGCGCAGGCGATGTCTGTCTCCGGTGGCAGCTGGTTTGGATGCTCCGGTTACTTGCTTCTTTTTTTTTTGGCTTTTTGTTTTTCTTTTGAAGCTCGCGAGCTGAGAGGCGCCGCCGCGAGCGATGGCGACGTGCTCGAGGAACGCAGCGCGAGCTAACAGTGATGCTCGAGGATGGAGGAGGAGGCTAGCTGGTGGATGATTAGCTGGGAGGCTAGCTGGCTACCTACACCTTGAGCCCGTCTGTTTTCAGGGATGCTAGCTGGATAGCATCTGGCAGCCGCGCGCTGTTCGCTGGCTGTGCGTGTGGCGCAGTCGCTGCTGGTGGATTAACTCCCCCAGTAGTAGTCGTCGTCACCCGGGAGGGGGGGGTCGCTTCTTCTTCAGTCTGTGGTGCAATTTTTTTTCAGCGGCGTTTCTTCTTTTTTCCCCCCTCGAAAAAAGGGCGTTTGAGATGCACAGCCGCCCGGCGACTCCTTACTCCACAACTACCCGTCCCCACAAACACACGCCGATAGAGTGAATCAGAGAGGCTGAATGACCTCCAATACCCCTCCCTCCCCGGCGAAGACCCGCCTCTTAGGAAATTCAGGCCTGCGATTGGTCAAACACCTCCGCAATCAATTCCATCTCCTTTTAATTGGTACAGCAAATGAGGGTATGTCCTGAATCAAAGCCAATCAAATCCTGCGAGTCTCATCCTGACACAACCCATTGGCTTCACCCCGCGTCAATTATCGTCCGGCTCAAATTGACTGGGTCCCACATCTAATTTTGCCCACTCATTGATGAGCCTGGACCACCAGCCATTGTGTAAACAGCACCACAGAGGAGTTACTATACATGTACCAAGGAAAAAACTTACATCACATGTTAGAAACAGCCCTATATAAGGTGTGAAAACCTGAGTAGGAGCTTCTTTAATGTTTATTGGCATATCTTCTGTGTAACCATGCAACAGTGGCACCTTATTTTAGCAGAATGAAAGTAAACAAGTATACAACAGTGTGGGCAGAGTTAGGTCAGAGTATGTTTCATAAAGTGGCAAGAAGACCTAATATGGGCAAAGGCTGTTGCGAGGAAACAGCTGTGAGAAGCACACATGAGGGGTCAGAGGTCATGGGGGAGAAAGCCACACAGCACGGGAACACTCACAATTGTGGGACCCCAAATTCAACATGGACATCAGAGAATGTGACGGACACAGGGCTAGCTTAGTTAATCGTTTTACATCTAACCAAGCTCGACTCAACAAAAAGTTGTTGAATTGCGCATAACAAAGAATTTTGAATAAAAAGTCTCAGAGTGGACATAATAGCTGGTAGGTGAGGGGACTAAGAGCACAACAAATGACAAGACATAACATGTGACCTCTTCCTATTAACTTTCAAAAGTTATATGATATATTGGATAAATTTCTGCCAGTCTTTTAAAACCTGGAATATTATCTAGCATGACTTCTAGCATGACTTCTGTTAATCAAAGATGGAAACAAGCATGTATAAACTAACTATAAAGTTCATGAGAGTGATCTTTTCTCTCTCTTAATCTATATGGTTTATTAAATGTTATGTTATCATTCACTGATACAGTTCTTATAATGGCTAGAATAATATCACATAAATGAATGAAGAAAGCACACTCTCCCTCTTTCTTTACACTGAACTGAACTGAGGGATTCCTCTTTCATTCCTGCTGCTGTTCTTCAGTGTCATCCTCCAAATACACAACCACTCTGGTCTCCACATCTGATGAAGGATGTTCCCTGACACAGAGCACATCATATAAATGTAAACATGCTGTAAACCTCGGTTATTAGTAAAGTGGTTTGGTGCCACAGTGTGGAAAGTGGCCATCTCTTTATCCAGACATCTGAAGAAGTAGCCTCTCTCCTCATCAGAAGTCCTTATTGCAGCCCACCTGAGGTGCAGAGGAGGTAGAATGCAGTGGTCTGTTCTCTGTAGTCAACATCATGGATGGCGTCAAAGATGACGTCCTCATTGTAGTCTATCCGGTGGAAACTGAGAGAGCCAGAGCTGGAAAGGGCAACAAATTCACTACTGCACATCACAAACAGAATAAACTATGGCACTCATAGCTGATTCTGTTTGTGATGTGCAGCGGTGAATTTATACATAAACAAAATGACTACTTGCGTCTTTCTTGGTCTGAAAGTACTTGTATTCTCAACAGGAGTGAGAAAGACATATAGCCACTGGTCAGAGAAAGGTCAAAGTAAACATAGAACAAATAGGTTGAACAAATAGAATTGGATGAATACTGAATGAATTTGTATGCATATAAAAAGCAAGAATGACCAACAAAATACAGTGTATATATACAAGTCAAACTGTTCCTGTAAATTGTGAAAGGAACAGAGGGCTGCAGAGTGCAAAACACTGATTGATTAATAGAAGAGGTCACTTTATACATATGAAGTAGGTGGATAGTTACACTATGTGCACATACACATGTATCTACAGTATAGTATGGTTGAATTTACTTTTTTACAATGATGATGATGATGCTATCTAAATATTTAAAAACACAGTATATTTCAACTATAAAAGAATTCACCACTTGTTATTTGTCTCTCA
>JAVQJZ010028991.1:0-12273 GCA_036025355.1 Leiopotherapon unicolor | reverse complement strand
ATACAGTACGTGCACAGTGAGATTATAAAATGTCACAATGGAGAAGAACAAAGAAGATATTCACATTTTTAAAGGAACGTGAGCCAAAATAATAGGTGATCTCTGGTATACAGCTCAGAAAAGCTTTTAAAAGTACATATGAAAAGGTAGAGAGATATAGAAGTGCACAGGAAGACCACTCGTCATGAGGTGAACTGCACAGCCTTTCATGATATAGCAGGACAATGCCTACTGTACCTACTGATGATGACTGACAGCTTGAGAACAGAAAGACTGCATTACATACTGAAGATGAGGGGTTTGAAAGAACAGTGTTTTTGAGGCTTGATTCACACTAAAAAATGGCTTGTATGAGAGGCAGAGAGAAGATCTGATGCTAAATCATCGGAGTGCCTTCACCTTTACACGGCTGACTGGCTCTGTGCATCAACACGAGACTCCAAACACTCACAAATCCATAAGTGTGCATATCTTTAAATAGTTCTGCTGACTTGTTCATATTTAAACAAGAGAACTCAGGACAAACAGATCGATGGCGGGAAGAGGCAAACAGAGACGGTGTTATACTTTACCTTGTAGCAGTAATCCGATGTGTAGAAGACCTGCACTTCTTCTGTCAGCCGGTTATGAAACGTTAACAAGGCCTGGTCCATTTTCAGTGTGAGCCCTGCTTACATTCAAAACAGCACTGATTTACAGTCGGTACACAAAGCTTTATGTGCATCATAAATACAAGATAGTAGAAGGGTGTACAAGATCACTGTCACCATCAAGATCATAACACTGACTCGATACTATTGACTAAATATGTTCTCATGCTACTGACATGTCCATTTGTTGTGATTGAATTTTAACCTTGTTTATGGAGTCCAACCTTTGATTGTCCCAAGAGGCTGAACTGTGGTGTAATGCTGCGTCCAAAGATCCTGCACACCTGCTTCAGTCTGAACACTACAATGATTCGCATTTACCTCAAGTCAGTCCTCGAAGACTCACCTCGTTTCAAGTGTCCTCCACAGCTGCTGGTTAAAAGGATTAACAAAGTCAGGCTTGCTCGTAGCAGTTTCCTGGGCTCCATGTTGCCACTTGAAAACAGCCACTTCCACTGCTCATCTTTATAACACTCACACCAATATAAAAAGTGGTCAAAGGGCAGTATGCGTGCACGGTTGGTTCCTTTTAACTGTTTGGTGATGCATATCTTTAGAATTACATGGGGCAAACTTCCTCCACAACTTGGTGATTGAAATTATGAAAAAAATGGGGATTCATTAGGAAAACATAACACTTTACAAGTTTAACTAACTTTTCTGAGGAGGTGTGTGTTTTCTCAGCAAAGCCAGGAGGACAAGCTGCATTTCTAAACACAATGTACACAATTTGACTGCAGTTTGATGGTTTTATTCTGAATCACACAACTCAACTTCCTTTCCAAACCAAATTTCTTAAGCCCCATTCCCATTTCCTCATCCAGCCAACCGTCAAACGCTGATCACTTGTCACATCCTCTCCCCCTCCTCATTTCATTAACCAGTTCATTCCCCTGAGCGCTCGCTGTGACAAACGAGTTCACCGGGCCAATCTTTAAGGAGCAGCTCATTAACCTTTGACATGAACCCCGGTCAGCTCAAGAGCAGAGCTTGCTCTAAAATCTGCTGTCCTGTTAAACGGAGACGTCATGAACAGTGTACTATAACTCAGATCTTTTAAGTTCACATCGATAATGTGTGCTTGGTCAACATAAAATAGATGATTAGAGTGTATCAGAGCATCTTCATCCTTTCATCACACAACAAACACTGCTGCTCTGGCCGTTGTGTTGCCACAGCAGCTGGCCTCCTGTGACAGATGACAGTTTATGACAAAAGCCGCGCTGATGGGCAGCTGAGTGACCTATCAGCAGGGAGGATTTCTGTTCAGGCTTCTGCGTGGGCAGCTAAGCGGGGACCTGCGGCTCATGTGTCGGATGGATTCACTCCAGTTGCTCTCACTGGCTGCCACAGCAGATTTGCGTCTGTGCAACACGGAGCTGGAGCTGAACCTCCTCCGTGCATGAGAACACTCTGCAAACATGGTGAGTACACAACCTCTGCACAGGGTGTGTGTTCAGTGTGTGACACAGGGCTGCTCACCACCTCACACACCTGTTGCCATTTAGTCACTCTCATAGAGTAAAATACCAGCTAATGATTGACTGCAGAGAAATTCAAACGCACTTCTCGTATGTGGCAGGGTGATTTTTGCCAGGAAAAGAATGGCATGAGAACCTTTTCCTCTCTTTGTGTGTGCATTGAGCCCTTTGTTACTTGAATAGACGAGGTTTAAGCCAGTGGGCATTGTCTGTGTGCTGCCCATTCGCTCCACTGATCATAGATTAGATTGTGTTGCTATGATACCTGTTGATGTCATTGCTCTGTTTCAGGCTGTGCTCGTCACATCTGTTTGCTTTTTTTGGTTTGTGGGCGTGTACCTCCCATCTGGAGACAAAGTCACCAGAAAGTCCCCTTTTTAATTGTGTAATCAAAGCAGATATCTATTTGGGGAATGCTGTGAGTTGCTGACAGTTGTCCTCAAAAACAGAGAAACAGGCCAGATTTAAGATAGTAAGGGTCACAAGGGCTGAGTGAAAGAAGCATAATGAATGTTAAATCCATGTGACCACGCATCATGAGTCAAGATTAGGAACTGAGTGACCAAAAGGGAGTCCCAGCTCCTCCCACCACCACATACCTTTGAACCAGCTTTTTTTTTTTAAAGCAGGAATGCAGCCTCTCATTGTTTCCAGATGGGATCCGATGCAACCAATCACAGATTGTGTTTGTGAAACTGCCCCTCTGTACTCTTACCTCTGTTCTCTCCCACCAGGCTGGTAAAATCCAGAGTCTGACTGAGGAGGAGAGGGCCCACCTCTTGCCCCTGCTACGCAACGCTCAGTGGGTGGAGGTGGTGGCGCGGGACGCCATTTACAAAGAGTTTATTTTTAAAGACTTCAATCAGGTGCCTGGTATATCTAATATGATATGATATAGTTTGAAACACTTAACTCACAAAACCCACATCACTGGCAACTACTGTATTTTACATGATGTATGTAGGCAATCTGCTGATTTTAGGATCTGGTGTTCTGTCCTTTCAGGCTTTTGGTTTCATGTCCAGAGTGGCTTTACAAGCAGAGAAGATGGACCATCATCCAGAGTGGTTCAATGTCTATAACAAGGTATAAACTACTAATTATGACTCATGCAAACAAGATTGCAAACAAGATTACAAACCTTAGAGAGGTGGCATTTTTGGTAAACTGTGAACACATTACAACATTCGATGGTCCTGGCTGGATTTCTGTGTTAAAGGGAGAGCCCAAACCAACAGAAATAACCAGCCTTCTCCTTTTTGGTCTTGGCAAATGCAGATTACACAGAGGCATTGATATCACAGTGAGACTTTTTCATAACAAGTTAAAAACTCTTCATAGGTGCTTTTTGACCAATGTAATCTACATCTTTCTGCAGAATCCTGAAGAACAGAGAATTTAAGATTAACATAGAAGCTGCCTTGCTGTTGTAATAACAAATCTCTGCTGTCACATATCTCACAATCTCCATCCTTTGGCTAAAAGAAGCATAATCAAATGTATGTGAGAAAAATGCGCCCTTTGTGGTCATGTGACTCAGTTTCACCCCTCTCTTTGTTCCCCCAGGTCCAGATCACTCTCAGCACACATGACTGTGGGGGGTTGTCCCAGCGTGACATCACTCTGGCCACCTTCATTGACCAGGCGTCACTGATGTGAGCGACACACATTATCGTCAGTTTCGACCGTGAACAGTAAAGTGCTGGAAGTCAAAGCTCTTCATTTATTCATTCCACTGAGAAATCTCGGAGGATGTGACCTGCAGATCCAAACAATATGAATATTACTTTCATTGTGCTGTGAATAACGTAGCTGTAGGTGTTAGACTGCAAAGGGGTCCAATGTGTTTTTAGAGATATGTTGTTGCTGTTGGTTTACACTTGGTGAATAAATGGGATTAGCCAAAATGAAATGGTGAAGTGATGTTTACACACTGAATTTAAGTCATTTCCCAGTAAAAATTCCAGTTACAGATGACATTCACAATAATACAAGTGTCATTCTGTGTTATGTGTTAAATGCTTCTGTACTTATAGTAAATCTTTCCCACATTTTCCCAGCCAAATTGTTGTTATTGTATCCAAAACAAATGACCAAAAGATGGTTTTCTCAACAGACTGAATGCACTTTATTGAAAACACAATACTGTAGACCACCTGCTCAACTAAAAGTGTAGCTCAAACCGTTCTCAGAGGGTTAACAGGGTTTGCTATGGATAATTTGTTAGGAGGAACCAGCAGGTGCTTTCGGACTTGATAAATCTGCTCAACACGGATGCACTCCGACATGAACAGAGATTCAACAAAACTCTTAAGACCTTATACAATCAGAAGCTCACATGCTGACATCATGTTCAGGGGTGGACAAAAGTAAAAAAAGACCTTAAAATATAATGCAATCCAGCACTTGGGGAAAAAAAACACCAGAGTTGTGTTCCCTACAAAATTCAGCATGTTAAGACTGATGTTAAGACAGCATTAGATTTTAAGCCAGTTGTGTTACTTTGCCCACATTATGTGTGTTTGAAAGACTGGCGGACCTTCTTAATGATGCAGCTCTTGTAAAGCCAAATCCCTGAGGATGTTAGAGACAATCTGCTATGACGCTACGAGTTCAAACCTCTGAAGGCACAGAGGTGAACACTCATTATTGCTACATACTGTCACTAGGACAGTTGCTTCTAGTTCACGTCTGAAGAGGAATTTGCATTAAAAGTTTTTATTAGAAATAAAGATTTCTCAGCCATTCAATGGTCACAATTTTTGCAGATATTTCTCCGAAGCAAACAGGATGTATCATTGTTTTTGCACAGGCGTGGGTATCAACACCCTGTCACAGGGCACAGAATGTAAGGATGGATGGATGGATGTTACGTCCTCTGTGTTTTAAGCAGGCACTGACTAAAAGCTGAAAAAAACAGCACATGTAAGAACCTAAATACATTCATGTCTAATCTCTTGAAAACTGCTCAGTATGTAAAAACAAAATTGTTGAGAACACACTGAAAAAAAAGAAAAACTCAAATTAAGTGAATAATAAACACCCAGTGGTCACACAAATGGTTGAATTACGCTAACAAAGCTGATATACTATCATTCAATACTATGCTTCTAAAGACATATCTCTTAAACATTAATAGTAGAGCGTTCCCCTTTGTTTCACTTCATAAAAGGAAAAGTTATATTGCACAAACATGGAAATCGGTTCATGGAAATATTTCAACAAGCAACATTAAAAGCACATAAAGGAAAGAGAATAACACAGGGTCCTTTTGGTGTTACAGTATGAATCATTAAGTTGTCAACCTGTACGCATACATATCCTGCTGAATGGATATTTACCAAAAACTCTCCACATTGACACGTGGCAGAGTGGCTTTCTCCCAAAATGAAACGATTAAATCTGTCAGTCTGTGGATCAAAAACCTCCATCACAGTAAATCTGTTTCCTTTCAGTTTCAGTTTGTCTAAGAACACTTCATTAGTTTGTCAAATGCCCGAACGATGTAAAGTTAATCATGTTAGAAATGGAAAGAAATCACTTGCAGTTAGAATGTGTTTAAAAGGATGAATAAATGACATCTGCATTGAGTAAAAACTGAGGTAGATTAAATTAGGAGACAAATTATTAAAACAAGGTGGTACACAGGTGACTATGCAGACTACAGAGGAAACATTGAGTTTCTGCTTCTTACTAGCAAACAGTAGACCGGGGTTTGAAACGGCCTTCAGTACAATCTGTTAAGAGACGTTCGATTTCACTGGTTTACTTTAAGCCAGCAACTGCACACAAGTCCTTTTTCCGATTCTTATAACAATCAATTAAACAACCAAAGTAACCGATAAGCTTTGGATTCTACTAGCCGCTTTCAAACTGTTCATGCCCTGGTTAAAACTTAACGCCCTAATTTAAATTTAAAAACAAACTGTTTTAATTTATTAAGGATATAAAACAAAATGAATGTTATACTAAGTGCCAACAAACAAGGACATGCACGTTCATGCGGACAAACCATACTACCACCATACTACTACCAACATCAGAATAGCAGTTTCAAGTGATTTACAGATTAACCTGATACGTTCAGGGCATTGCAGTGCGTTTTCCAGAGAACTATAACATAATGATGATGATAACCATAACCTCGTTATCCCTCTGCATGTAGAGCCAGACTCAGAGCAGTGCATCAGGCTTCATGCTAGAGGGCAGCACAGCGCTTCTAACAAGCTTTCAGTGGTGTTTTCATGGAGCCATCACAGTGAAGCGGTGACAGCAGTGAGTTGAAATGTTCCGGCATATCAAAAAAACAAAAAAAAAAGGAAAGAGAGTTTGTGTGTAATCTGTGGAGATTATGACAGACATATGCACTTAACAAAAGCTAAAATTGAAATGAATTTTTGAAACAAATAGAATAAGACACACACGCACACACAATCTACATGAATGAAATCAAATTAAAAGTGTAAAACTCGTTTCGAACCAGTCATTTCTTCTCTGTGTCACTTAGGCACAGCATTACAAGCGATTCCCCACTGGGCTGATTAAAATGACGATGGCTTGTGCTTCAAAGATCTTTGCAGGTGTTTTCAGTATAGTATAGGTAAGCAAAATAAGGCAACTGTAGGGCGAGTCGCTCAGAGCTCTGGGAGGAGGCGAGCGTGTTTCCCTTCTTGCTGTTGGGCCGGACCCGACCCCCGCTTCAGTGGGCTTTGCCGTTGCCGTTCATGTGGTTGGTGTTTAACTTGGACACCTCAGTGCTGTAGAGACAGTCCAGGAAACCTCGGGAGATCTCCGTCACCATAGATCTGTCTGGGATAGACTGGGCCATGCCGTAGATCGCTCCCTGACACAGATGGAAGACACTAGTGAGTTTACAAGCGCAAGATAGTCAAAGAAAAACACACACTTACTTCCTTTTACAGGAATAGATCCATTTGTCTGTGGTGTTCAGAGCAGATCAGGAAATATTTGACGATCCACTTTTCTTGGTGTAAACACATAAATCTGCCTTGACTACTTGCACCCCCCTTGATGATTGCCTACAGAAAAGAACAGCTTCTCTGTTGCTGTATAGTGCACATATACAGATGCAGATGGACAAGTTCATTAATTCATTTTGACAGCCCTGCTATTATTTTTTCGTCACTACCGTTCCGATTGTGCTTTGGTATAATCTAAAAATATGTGCGTTGTGTCTATGTGCTCAGATTGGATGCAATTAAATGAAATGAGTGAGCTGCCACATCATGCGACATTCTCAAAAAATAATTCTAATCTTCTCGAGTGATTTATTTATTGCATATTATTTGTATTTTCTGGTTTATTTTTAGTCCGATTTTGCTCCATGTGCGGCTCCTGTGTTTGAATTTTTCTTATTCAGTCGAGGGTAACACTTTTATTCATATTCATGGGTGTGTCCTAACAAACCTAACTGGCACGAAGCAGGTTTGTGTCTGTTGGGTGGAGTTTCCACTCCATTTCAAACTGACACATGGAAACAGCACATGCAGTCAGTGTCAACTTGTGCATAAGCAAAACAAAATGCCACGTGTACCAACAGCAGTATAAATAAAAGAACCTGGCAAACATACAGTATTTGACACAGCCCGTCATGCCTCGGTGCAAATGAAAAGTGTACTATCCCACATTTGGCTGCTCTAGTGAACTGTTCAAAGAATTAAAATTAAACTTTGGCTGCAGCTCACCATCCCCGTGGTTTTCTCGTTGGGATTCTTCATGATGATGGCAACCTGCTCTTTGACATCACGGATAAACCGATCAGCGACGCCTTCCTGCGTGTGCAGAACTGTGCAACAAATGTGGATGCTGTGAAAGAGAAGATTAAACACTTGTTACACTCCTGACTATTTATCATAATATTACATTTTTTCAAATCGTTAGTTGTTTTTAACACTTACCTGGATGGGTACTGCAGTGTGTTCAGATTCCAGCCCTTCGACGTCAGTGCATTAGACAGACGGAAAATATCAAAAACATCTGAGCCTATTGCCACCACTGACACTTCTGGATTCCCAAACACAAACACATCTTTTATCTTGGTTATTCTGCAAATAAATAGAAAAAAAAAACATTTAAATGTTGGAGGTGACCATTTAAATCATGCATGAAAGAGAAGTGTTGTTTTTAACGCAGCATTAGTTCATTGCCAACAAGTGTATGTGCCCTCACTCTGTCCTGATTTTGCGTGCTGTGCTGATGATCTTCTTGGTGGCATTTATGTATCCATTCTCTCCCATGTGCATCATGGTTGCCCAGCAGGCGGCGATGATCCCTCCAGGCCTGGAGCCAGCAACAGAGGGCGAGGCGTAGATTCCCCCCTGCCAGTCTGGAGCTACGAAGTACTGGTACTGGCGGTACTTTTTGTCACTGTAAAGGATCACTGAGGAACCTTTGGGGGCGTAACCGTACTGGAGAAAAGTGTCACACAAAATACAGTATTAACTATAAACATAAGATCCGAATGTGATTACTTTGGTTATATCACACACAATACAATGTTTTCAGGATTTGTTATTAGATATCTGGATTATTTTTTATAAATCATGCGCATTTGCTGTTTTAATTAGCAGAAGTACAAAATGAGAAAGGAGTAAGTAAGTCAGCTTAAAGGATTTGATTGGAATAACCAACCACTCCCTACCTTGTGAGTGTCTGCTGAGATGCTGGTAACACCTTTTAACCTGAAGTCAAACGGGGCGAGAGGGTAGCCAGCCTTGTCCATGAACACAATGAGGAAACCTCCCAGACAGGCATCCACATGCAGCGGTAGGTTGTATCGCACCGCCAGCTGGAAGACACCGAGGGAAAGCGTCAGAGATTTGACTTCCCTGTTTTCAATTCAGAGCTTGTTCAGTGGGAAAGTATTTCTTTACTGACCTTGGATACTTCCTCAATGGGATCCATGATTCCATGAGGAAACTGAGGCGCTGAGCACACGAGCATGGCGGTGTTTTTGTTGATGGCTCGCTTCATAGCCTTGAAAGAGAAGAAAAAATAACCATACTGATAGCATAATAAGAATAGCAATCAATTACCATCTGTCTGTGTATATACTGTACTCTCACCTTTACGTCTACTTCCATAGTCTTCTTGACGAGGGGAATGTGAACGAGCTTCATCCCAAAGTAATGTGCTGCTTTGTCGAAGGCTGCGTGGACACTCACAGGCGCAAGACTGCACAAAGTCGAGAAACACAAAATGAATGTAAGAACCTCTGTGGTAAATAGAACAAGATGGTGTTTTTTATTCAAATTCAATTTACTGTACTGTCTTATCACATTATTCCACCCTGACACTATAAGGGAGGTGTAAATGAGTAACTTATCTAAGTAACTTAAATTCTGAGTCACTTATCATTAGTAATCACTATCAAGCTCATTATTAAGCTTAGGTGAATCTTTTTTAAGCTAAAAATGTGCATCACTGGGATGAAAATCAGTCGACCCTGCACCAGCTGAAGTGTGGACTGCAGAAATCAATATTTTTTAAAAACAGAGGAGATTGAGGCAAACATAACAGACCTGATGAAGACCAAAATACATAAAGCAAGTAAACTGAAATGACACATGAAGCACATCTAATGAAGCTCCACTTACATTTCAGGGTATTTGACGCCGCGTTCATAAGCCATGTCTCTGTATGCTTTGCAGGCCATCAGTATGCTCTCAGTTCCCCCTGAGGTAACCTGGACAAAAAGGAGAAGTCTTGTTTAAATTCAATCAAACCATGCCTAGCATCCCTCCACCCTTAGCTTCTACGACGCGTAAACTCACTGTGCCACACGAGTTGGGTCCACCGTGGAAAAGTGTGCAGGCCATTCTGACAACCTCTGCCTCCATCTTTCTTACACCAGGAAAGATGTCTGGGTGAAGTGGGTTGCTCCATGCAAAATCTCCATATACCTAGAAACAAAAGTGTAACAAAAGAAGTAAATATTTGCTCCCAAAGAGGAGTTGAAGGTCAGAAAATACAAAAGAAAAAGCAACACAAAAGACCTCAGTCCTCTTTACTGTAGCAAAAAACAAAATGTATTCAAGTTCAACCTTGACTTTTCATGCTTGGAATGCCGAAGTCCAGAGATGTGTACAAAGATGCATACCTTCACCAGGAGGTTGGTCAGTGACTCATCACCCCAGTAAACTGCACCTGAAACACAGCCTTTCTCCCACTGTACCTCATCTGCAATGACACATTGTCTCTTTAGAGATTGCTGCTTTTCTCAAATACATTTCTTTTCAGTATGAAAAAAAACAGCCATGAGTTTTCAGACGTTCGCAATGGAGACTTGAAATACTCTCCAGGGAGTCAGCGGCACAGATAATGACCCATGAAGCTCAGGGGTCAAGGATGACTTACTCAGAGTCTTGTACTCTCTGATTTTGTCCAGCACTTGGCTCTGAGAGAGGCCTTTAGAGGGCAGCTGTTTAGTGTAGCTCATCCCCTCCTTCAGAGTGCACAGACTAGCTGACATGTCATCCAAAGCCTTGTTGAGCTGGCTCTGAATCTGTCAGAAAGAGAGGGCAAAGTCAATTCTCTGGCTGCAGTAAAAACAGTAAAGCAAAGCATGTCGTTCTCTAAAACTGATGTGAGGTGAAGTGAGGCGTTAATCAGGCTGAACGTGACAAAAAGTCCACTGCACTATCAACACTTCATGTCTCCGTTTGTAACATAATGACCAAAAGTAACCGACTCTTATCACCAGTGCATGATGTTAAGTGTGCCAAAGGTCTGACCCCCCCGCATGCTGTAAGCCAGTCATCCAAGTGTGACTCATAAGAGCCTCAGACAGCAGAGTCTGTGCACATCTGCTGGGAAAAGAGGGAACAGATTCACCACTCATACTTACTGCCCCGCCGACAAATGGTATTTTCCTGATGAGTCGAAAGCACTGCTTCTTGATTCGGGATGTGAGACCTATCAGTAAAAAAAAAGACAAGGCAAGCAGCTGTGGTGAAAGGCTTGCACGCATTCAACTGCAAACATTAGAAAGCTGATTGTCACCCATAATTGCACGTCAAGACAAGATCCGGTCTATCAAAACTGGAACTGTGTCCCGCAAGGCATTTCACCCTAACCCTGAAAGCACTGAAGACGTGCAGCTTGTTTCCTTCAGAGAGGCCTCGCTCACAACAACTTTCACTGATGTAAGATGAAGGGTGGAGTCGACCTTGTTTCTGAAGAATTCAACCACTGATTGATTGATAGCAGATCTAGAAAGTCTTGTTGATTGGAGGTATTTCTCAGTCAAACATACTGGAGAAACAAGCACTGCAGCCACTGATAACGTCTGCAGAGCAGCAGGGAAACTTTAACTCAAAGGTTCTCAGCAAAATGCTATTCCAGACCACACAGCAGATTAGCAGAGATGAGGCCTGATGCTCAGGGAACACGACGTGCTGGTAAATTGACTATATAAGGTCACTGACTCGAAAAGCTTTGTGAACACGAACTCTGCAATTTCAGGCAGCCGTTAGCTCGTTTCATGTGTGATCATCTCTGATTTATTCCCCAGCAGACCTCCTTTGTACCCATGTGTCACGTGTGGAGGATTACTTTCTTGCTGGAAGAGGAAGCCTTTGATCCATACTGCTCCCAGAGTGGTGATGAACGTGGCTCCGATGATCTGCCACGGCTCCAGCTCCGCACAGTGTGAGTTGACCTGCCGCCGGCCCTGCTCCAGGTACAGCAGGACCATCTCCTTATACACCTCCAAGGCACTCTGGACACACAGACACATGCATCTGTTACTATGTGTTTAGTTTGCTTTGAGTTTCAGCAATATGGAGCATTGATTGCGTGTTTTTGTCAGACAGGACAGCGCGAGTCATCCATATTTACAATAACACAGCACATTCAACAAACAACCTGCAACAAACAACTTTGCATCACTGCAAATACATCTATTAGAAATGTGTTTCTTGTGACCATGTTAAGATGAGAAATGACCACAACACACTCTGTGCTGAGGAAAGTTAGTTGGCTTTTGACGTTGTCATGAACATTTTATTTCAAAATGAAGCAATGATTCAATTTCACATGAGGCTTTAGGAGAAGTTGACAATGATTCACAATTTCCTATATGTCTTTCAATGTGCTGACATACAGACATTAAATGACAAAAA